>JASGAU010362888.1:759-32552 GCA_030220045.1 Australoheros facetus
GTATTTTTTGTGTTTTTTTCTTCTGCTGCTGTAGCCCATCTGCTTTGAGGTTTGATGATTTGTGCATTCAGAGATTCTCTTCTGCATACCTTGGTTGTAATGAGTGGTTATTTGAGTTACTGTTGCCTCCTATCAGCTCAAAGAAGTCTGGCTAGTCTCCTCTGATATCAACAAGGTATCTTTACCCAGAACTGCTGCTCACTGGATATTTTCTCTTTTTCAGGACATTCTCTGTAAACCCTAGAAATGATTGTGTGGGAAAATCCCAACAGATCAGCAGTTTCTAAAAAACTCAGACCAGCCCCCGGCACCAACAACCGTGCCACGTTCAGCCACATAAATCATCTTTCTTTCCTGTTCTCATGCTCAGTTTGAACTTCATGCAGGTCATCTTGACCTTGCCTGCATACCTAAATGCACTGAGTTGCTGCCATGTGATTGGCTAATTAGATGTTTGCATTAACAAGCAGTTGAACAGGTGTACCTATGTGGTGGGTGAGTGTATTCTTCTCTCAAGCATATCTCAAACATGTTTAGAACTGCCTTTTTAAATGTTGACATGTGCAAACTGGGAAAGAATAGCTGTCATAACGAGAGACACAAGACAGAACTGTGATTAAAGTAATTCCAGACAAAAGATCAAAAGTATCCCATCCAAATAAGTCAGTCTTCACCACTGAACAGTTGTATGATTCAGACTCTTTCACACCTTCGAAACAAAGGGTGTGCTATGATCAAGGATGTTCTATCACTTCATCATCAACTTTTAGACACATCTACCAGCTTGGTCTCTGTGAGGTTTTGGTTTATATAGTCTGGCATAAATTTACATTAAATATGTTTTTAAAAAATGTTGTTCCCTTTGGATTAAAACCACTGCAAAAAATAAATGAGAAATATTAATCTGAAGGAGACAGGTTTACACATCTGGAGATTTCAGGCACTATCTTGTCTCTATATTACAAAATAAGTGAGATGTGATTCTAAAATAAGTCTGGGTTATAGAACAATCTGCTGATTGGCCTTCTGTGTGTTAACTTAGTAACAAGTATATTTAACAGTTTCTCTGAATAACCTTGTTTCTTTGGTGAATGGACAAAGAAAACATGCCAACTGAGAAACATCTGAGAAATTGCTTATTTACCCGTTCATGTGTTTGTCCCTCCATGTTAGGCTTTAAAAATCTCAAAATAAATCTAGAAAATGAAACTAAAGTGGATTGAAGCCCATTTTAGTTCAGGCAAACAATTTAAGTTGCACTGCTTCAACACTGCTCACTCTCCTCATCACATACACCAAATACGCCCTCCCAATTTGGTTGTCTTTTTAAGTTGCAAATTACCCTCCTCTGCCTCTGATTGTTAGTGCTTCTGCTGCCCTGCGTCACTGCTTACTGCCTCTACCAAGCCAGAACGGATAATTAATCATCACTTTCCACCTTCTATATGTATTATATTTGTAGGGGGTGATGAGCTCGGACCCCCTACTCTTGCTGTATTCTGCTTCTGAATTTCCTGACCCATCCCTCTTATATACTAATGTCTAATCTTGCCCATTCTAGTCAGTTCCAATGAAAATCTTCAAGTCAGCCACGTCTAGCTCCAACTCCCATCTTTTTGTTAGTGCTATCGTCTCCAAATCATACATCATGGCAGGTCTCATTACCATCTGGTAAACCATCGATTTCACTGTTGCTGCTATCCTTCTTTCACAAATCACCCCTGACACTCGTCTCCACCCACTTCACACTGCTTGCACTCTCTTCTTCACCTCTCTTGTGCCCTATCCATTGCTTTGGATGGTTGACCCCAGGTATTTAAAGTGATCCAGCTCCACTACCTCTGCTTCTTGTGTCTTCACTGTTAGGTATCTTCACATACAGAGCGGACAAAACAAATCTTTCGGAAGTGAAGGCTGCATGTAAATGAATGTGAGGCAATGTTACTGGTTAGTTGATGTAACAATAACATTATTGTGGCTGGAAATGCTAACAAGGAAGTACATTGAAAGTGAAATGAGACAAATATCAGAAGAAAATGTGCTCACAGAGTAGATTGGGTAAAACGTCTAAGCTTTGATAACCAATTATCCATTATCAGTATCTGCAAGTAAGCCGAAGGACTGGAAAATGATATCAATCAAGGCTTTCTCCATTTCTTTTCAGAAGAGGAGAACAGACCTTAGGTCAAACTGCAGGAGCTGCCTGCAGATGAGGGATAAAAACAGACTGAAATGATGTTGTCAAACCAAGGAGCCACAAAATGTCAGCAGAAAAGTACACATTTAAATGTGTTACTCTGTCCTGATTTACTCATGGAATAAGTTGGTTAACTCATTTGCGAATGGTTCTGTCACACTAGAGTGAAAATAGGAGGCAGCATCCTTACAATTAGGAGAAATTGCCTGGCAATTGCACTGAATTTTTTCGCATTCAGCGACAGATTGCAAGTAGTTACAGCAACCACTTTTGATCGTAAGGTGATTGCACAGATTGTCTGTTGAGAGGCAACCTGTCTCCAAACAATCGCTGTCAGACTTGGACTGCACTCACTCTGGCAAAGGTTTGCAAATAATTGCCATCCAATTTAAACACAGACAGACTGCCAACTGGTTTCAATGAATCTGAGTCACTCTGTGCTGATGACTACAATTCACTTTTGACGTGCCTCTTTGCAATAGGGGACTCGACTCACCTGGTTGCCAGCTGGTTGTATTGTGTTTATATTCCTATATAAAAGCAAGATTACTAAGTCATTTTGTAGTTAAATGGCTGTCCTGCATGAGTTTCTGTTTCACGGTTCTGGGTAAACTCTCAATAGAAGCAGTTAATGTGCACTTGTGTGTAGATAGCAACAGATTTGCAATTTCAGCCACTTTATCACCATATTGTCACAAACAGATTGCATGTAATTGCCAGCTTGATGTCATGCAATCAAAAACTGTTAGCAGACTGAAGAAGCTACTTGTCCCAAGGTGTGGCCACAGCCAGTAGCTCCGCATGTTTGATTTGGCAGAGTTTCACATCAGATGCCTGATTTGTGTCTCCGGCTGGAATTGAACCAGCGGCCGTTCACGTCTGAAGGGAATGTGGAAACCACAACAATATGGAGCTACGTAGACTAACACACCAGAGTTGCTTTGAATACAGCAACTGACTGCAAGCGGTCCCGGACGTGATCCTCATCTTTGAAGCAACCACTTCAAAGGCAACAAAAGTGCAAGTTCATTGCTGCAATAACTTTGGTGGTGCTGTGCTCTCCAATCACTGTTTCCCCCTAGTGTAACTGCGGCATAAGACTGTGTCTCATTTTTTACATTCTGCTGTTCATGGATTACTGCAAACTATATGTGTCAGCTTTGATCATGGAGAAGGTGATCATTCAAATTCCCCTGAACTTTTTTAAATGAAAGCCAAATGCAGTAAAGCTTTTACTGCAACATTATGTAGGCTATTCAAATGAAAACCCTCTCCCTGCTGTATGCTACATGATACTCTCATATTTTTACCAATCAAAGACACCAACAACATGAAGACAAAGATGTTTATCTTGAAGAATGCCTTTCAAATTGTACTTTGATGTGAAATAAAACATAAAGGACTGCAGCTTTGATAGATTTAAATTTTGGCTTCTTTTTTTTTTTACGGTTTTACAGAGACTGAATCAAACATGTTTCTCCTTGTTGACTTCTCCCACCCTTGGTTTTCACGTCACACAGTGCCCTTATTTGTTGTTTGCCCTTGCTTTTATTGGAGAGAATTTTTAAAGATCCCCATGAGGTTTCTTTTTATCTCATCTCTCTGTATATATTTCTTAATCTCTCCCTATGCCTCAGTTTTATACCTATAACTTATAATAAAAATGGCATCCCCCAACCAAATTAAAGACAGAATCATGGCCTTATGGTTCAGAAACAAAAAAAATCAGTGGGAATTAAGAATTTAACAGGATTTTTTTTGACAACAGTACAGTATGTTGAATGTTTTAAAGGTGATAGGGTTGGAACTCAAAGTGTGAAATGAAATGTTTTTGTCAAAGCTGAACAATAGAGAGTTGCTTGTTATGTTTTTGTGACTGAGGTGAGAGATCAATAAATCAAATGGTGCAGTGATTGGCTAAAAAAAAAAGAAAAAAGAACTATCTCAGCACTGTCAGGCCTTTATCATACTTGGTTGAGAACAACTTTGCAACAATGCTCCACTATTGATGAATATGACAATGTCTGTATGGCAATCAACTGCTGACTTGTTGTTGAAGAAAGGGGACATGGAGGCTGAAAAAGACAAAATAGAGAGAACAAAATGATTCCTACAGGGATTCAGCTGTACTGTAGTCATGTTATTGACTTTAGAATACAAATATTACTTTTTCTGAGATGTTTGGAGTCTATCATACACCTTAAAATGCCTGGTAGGAGCAAAACACAGGTCAAAAGGGAAAATGGAGTCCGATTTGGCACCAAATAAAATGCATGCATAATCATAAGAGTCATTAACCTCACATAAAGCACCACTGCCCAGACGCAAGTATGAACTGGCATGCTCACTCATGAAGAAATAGAGAAAAATGGCCTCAGGCTGTCTTTTTGCAAAACCAGCTGGCTATATGAGCTGCACCTTTCACATCACTCGTTAAGGGTGAAGAAACAAGCTAAAGGCCAATAATTGAGGTTTATCAAGCCTCTAGTGAAAAAGGCTGCCAGTGAAAAATGAGTAAAACAGCAAAAATACTATAAGGACTATGAATCAGTGTTGCATTATAGTGCATTTTATAGGATCTCTACACAGCATCTCAATGCTTTTTTCTCTTTTTCAACAAGACCAAGTTGCAGTAGTTACATGTACCCTTTACAGCATTCAACACTGAAGGTCCTTTGGTCACTTTGGAAGTCTATAGCCAGTTAATCTAGCTAAGCTAACTAACTAATTAGGCTAACTAGGGCCCACTTTTCATTCATGTTATTTCAAAACATGAGTCATTGGTAGCTCTCACACAGTGTTTTTCTTACATTATACAAAGAAGACCCCACCTCACTATGACCATAGCACTCCCCAAAGCCAGCATTAAAGTGTGACCCAACATAGCACAAAAATGGTTCAGGAACAGAGCTCAGGAAACAAGACAATGGGCCTAAGATTGTCGCTCGAGATTGAGATAATGTTCTGGTGCCAGAAACCACATAACATACCCAAGAGCCCATGTCTGTACTGACTGATTATCTTTAGAAAAAAAGTTCAACTTTAAATGCATACACAGTGCTTCTATCATACCTTAATGCACCAAAGAACACATTATGCTTATAAAGGATTTGCAAAAATGTTTTGGCTGTTTGCATCTTCAGGCAAGGGACAGATATAGCTGCTTCTGCACACCACCAAATGATAAACCCACCAGCCAACTAACCGTACTGGCCTAAATGTTCTTTGCAGGAGCCACAAAGGCAGCAATTCAGCCTGCAAAATGACAGCGATCACTGAGAAGTCCAGCAAGTCCATATGTTCAACCTGAGGCTCCAGATAGGGCAGAACAGCCAAAGTCAGCCCTCAGTTAAAAAAAATTAAAAAATGAACATAGGTGCTTTGTATTTCACTTCTGTAATCACAGTGGAGCAGATGTTCCTACGCTTCACACATTACTTTGAAAAAAATAAAGCCTTATATTCTGCCTTACACTCACATTATCAAGAGTCATAACTCTACTGCAGAACATATAGGTTAAACATTAATTCCAGCAACAATACAGTGAGAGATATAATTAGCTCTAAAACTCTGTGCTTTGAACCAAACAGTGAAACAACCGAGTTCAGTCCTTATCACCGCAGAGCAGATGTCACACAAAAGCACATGACAGGGAGGTTTTTGCAAAGTGCTGGTTTGCACCTCAGGCCAGACAACTGGATGCTGGCTTGTTGTTGATGGCAGCTGCTGGCCCCTGTACCCTGCCTGACAGCTGAATGTCCTGTCATGTTGTGTCAGAAGATCTAAAAGCTTCCCAAGTACTATCTTAAAAGAAGTAGGACAAAGAAGGATAGTTAGTTTTGTTATCAGCGTTTACACCCTGTGAGGCAAGATACAGTTTTTTTTTTTCTTCATGGCTTTCAGTGCCTCTTCCCTAGAAAATGTGACTAATATATGAGGACAGTTTTTTCTGTGACCAAATATTGTGGGAGGAAATATACACTCCTTCCACATAACATTTAGATGAACCTACAGAAGAGTGAATATGATAACTGAAGGCCTGATCACCCATTTTCAGGTGAATTGGAGTCAATTCCACCTGAGTGAAAGGTGGGGTACACCCTTGACAGGGCCATTGCACAGACAGACACTTTCACATCCACAGTTAATTTAAAGTCACCACTTTACCTAAAAGGCATATCTTTGGACTGTGGGAGGACACTGGAGTAGCCAGAGAAAACTCACACAGGGAGAACATGCAAGCTCTACACACATAGACGCTAGTCATCCAGCAGGTTCAAACCCAGATCCTTCTTGCTGTGAGGCAACAGTGCTAACCACTGCCACTCATAACTGAACATCCTGTAAAGAAAGCATTCCAGATTTGTGAAGCAACTAACTTTAAATCTTCTTAGGCTACAGTGCAGCTGGGACATCCCATTAAAAACAAAAAAAGCTAACCAAATTCTAAGTATTATCTTTTGGAAGAATATCTAATGACTTCATTTCTGCACAGAATTACCTTCTTAAAAAGCACAGTCTATTTTTATGTGAAGGCATTTTATGGCATTTGATAGCTTGCACTTGCACCAGGAAGAGACTCAGACAGGCAAAGGAAGTTGGTGCAGAGCTTCAGGCATCAATTGATTCATAACAAGACCAAATCTTCTTCCCTACTGTTTATTTCAAAGGGGGAATTAGTGGGTACAGTACATGTGTCTCCACTGTTTATCTTGTCTAAAGCTTTTTATGGAAGGGGAGTAAACAATCTTTTGTTTACCGCGTAGAGTCGTTAATGTATATAGTGGTAAAACTGTTCCTGCGTCTGTCTGTTAATGGAAGAACAATGCAGGGACATACTGCATGTCAGTGAATGCGGTTATTAAAATTAAAAATTTTGTTGAGGCTAATGTAAAAACCAATTTAGCATTTGCTTATGCAGCTTAAGATTAAATTATGCACTCCAGTATGCATTTAAAGAGGGTTTAGAAAAACACCATTAATTGCTTTTAAGAGTAAAAAAAATAATCTGACTGCAACAATTACGCCAAGCCTGCAAAGAACGATTACATTCCTTATCGACTCATCTGGCAATCCTTTAATTGTAAGATCAATAAAATATCAGAAAATAATTTAAATGCAACACAGAAAGAGCCAGCGTTAATAGTAATCCATTTGAAATGTTTGTTTTTACAAGGAACAACTCAAAACCCAAAGAAATTCATTTATAAGGCATTTGTAAGTGCCACATTCTCTCTTTTTCTTTTCTCCTTCCCCTCATCCCACAACCAGTTGTGGCAGATGGGTGCCCCGTCCCTGAGCCTCGTGCTGCTAGAGGTCTCTTCCTCTTTGAAGGAATTTTTCATTCCCACCGTGCTTGCTCATAGGTGGTCGCATAATTGTTGAGGTTTGCTCCAGAATACTGTAGGGTTACAGTGTAAAGCTTCTCAAGGTGACTGTTATTCTGCTTTCTGCCCTATATAAATAAAGCTACATCAAAAATAACTGACGTCAGTAAGTAATTTTCAAAATTGCTACATTTTGTGTAGAGACTAACTTACAAATTGACCAGCTGTTTTATTTCCGCCAAAGCAGTCTCACAATAGTTAACTACATTTAAAGTATTAATTTGTTCATATACTTTCCTTTCTTTTTTTATATACATGGAAAGGACATTTACTTAAGAGTCTGTAGTTTTAATCCTACATGGGGCACACGTTTTTCCACTTTTTGCAGTAATATTTTTCCACTTTACACTTAAATAAGATGGCTCAGAAAATTTGACGTGATATTAAAATTTGTGTGCATTGACGCACATTTTCCTGGGTGGCGTGGGCTGTGCACTGTCATCCAACAGTGTGCGAACATGCTGGTCAGCTGAGGTCTTTTGTTGTGTTTGGATGATCTCCCTGTGCCTGCCTGTACGTTCTCTGGGTGCTCTGGCTTTCTCCCACAGGCTAAAGTGATGCATCTTAGGTTAATTAGTAATCTTGGCTTTCAGTGTGGATAAGAAAGTGAAAAACTGCCTGTCTTTGCGTAAGCCTTGTGATAGACTGGTACACTTTCTCTCACCCAGTGTCAGCTGGGATAGGCTCCAGCATCCCCCCACAACCCTGAACTGGATAAGCAGTTAAGAAAATGGATGGACTGATATGTGGAAAAGGTGAACGGTGTGAAAACTTTGAAATAAAGCACCTTTACAGCCTCTTCATCTCTATGGGCATAATCTGAGGTTTCTGTCAGTGATTTAAGCCTCGACAGAGACATAAAAGCTTTAGAACAGGAGGTCGACTTCACTTCAGATGCTCACAGTGTAAAGACTATGTCAAGACATACTGCAAGACAACAGCAGAAGTATCACAGCAGAAAAATCTTAATAATTTCACAAATTTGATATTTCTCCACCTTTGTATTATACACAGCTGTCACACTGGCAGGCCCTCACAGCAAAACATCATGTCATGGTCCCTGGGTCCCAGGGTTTTTAAAAAAAAAAAATCTGTGTAATGTAATTCCTGGTAATTCTTTATAGTTATATTCCTAGGTTTTGGTTCTGGCTTAGTTCCGTTCATGGTTGCTGTTTATGTAATATTTTGTGTGTCCTGGCGTTTTCTTGCCTCCCCTGTGCTCCTGTGTCTGGAGTTTCCACCTCTGCGTCCCCATGTCTGTCTTGTCTCTGTGTCCTATTCCTTTAATCGTGTCTCCCCGTTCACTTATGTCTCCTGTTCTCTGTGCCTTGATGTTTCCTTCCTCAGTGTTTCCACCTTCCCTGTTATATTCATTCATGTGTACTGTGTAATTGTATTTCCTCAGTGTGCCTTCCTCCCTTCTCTGTTCCTGTCTCCATGTTTAATCATTTCCTGTTTTACCCTTGCTTCGTGCACTTTGTATTCAGTTTTGCTTCCCTTGTCTCATTAGTTAGATTCAGTTCACCTGTTTCTCCCCTGCTGTCTCCGCTCTCCCTGATTACCTCATACGTGTATATATTGTCTGTGTCTTCCTCTGTTTGCTGTCATGTCCTCGTCTATGGTTCCCCCCTCACGCTGTGTGCTCTGTGTATTCTAAGGTTCAGCTGAGTTTGCTAGTCTATGTGTTTCTGGTGCCAGTCCTGCCCTTTTAACATTTAGTATGTTGTTCCTTGTGAGTTCCAGTGACTAAAGCTGCATTTGAGTTAATTCCCTGTCCTCCAAGTCACGTGGGTCCAACTCTGCCTGACACTTCACTATATATCAATCACAAAGAAGTGCAATAAGTTAGATGTATTACATTCACTTCCCATGTCTGTCTGCAACTCATGTCCAAAGATATCAGTATTCAGAGAAACAATTGGAAATTTGAAAATGTATTCTTGTTTTAAAAGTTGGCTTTTGTTTTCTCTAAATTTACGTGTGTGTGTGTGTGTGTGTGTGTGTATACTGGGGGAAATATTTGCTTGCTGAATTTGCACACAAAGAAATAAACAGCCTCTAACTTTTTTTTTTCATTTCAGTGGAGAGAGAATATCAAACTAAAATCCAGAAAACACACATTACATAAATTTGTTAATTGATTTGCACATCTTTGAGTGAAATAAGTATTTGATCCCCTACAACCCCGGCAAAAATCTGGCTCCCACAGATTGGCTGTGTTCCCATGTGGCACATAGATTACAATCAATCGATCAATTACAGATACTCCTGATCTCAACTGTCCACTTGTCCACAGAATCAACTTCTTCCATTCCAACCACTCCACCACTATGGGCAAAAAAGAAAAGAGAAAAAGAGCTGTCAAAGGACATCAGGGACGTGATTGCAGACCAAGGCTGGAATGAGCTACAAGACTGTCAGCAAGAAGCTTGGTGAGAAGGTGACAACTGTTGGTGTGATTTTTCGGAAATGGAAGGAATATAAAATGAGCAATAGCCTTCGGTCTGGAATTCCATACAAGATCTTGCTTTGGGGATGAGGATGATCATGAGAGAGGTTGTGGATCAGCTCAAAACTACAGGGGAGGAGCTTGTTAATGGTCTCAAGGAAGTTGGGACCACAGTCACCAAGGACACTCATGCCATAATGAACTGAAATCTTGCAATGCTGGCAAGGGGCCCCCTACTCAAGGAGGCACATGAAGTTTGCCAGTGAACATCTAAATGATTCAAGGAAGGCTTTTGAGAAAGTGCTGTGGTCAGATGAAACCAAAATTGAGCTCTTTGGCAACAACTTAACCCACCTTGTTTGGAGGAAGATAAATACTGACTGAATATGACCCAAAGAACACCATCCCCACAGCCAGAACACTAAAGATGGGTCATGGATGGGTCTTGACATCCATGACAATGACCCAAAACATACCACCAAGGCAACAAAGGAGTGGCTAAAGAGCACATTAAGGTCATGGGGTAGCCTAGCCAGTCTCAATTCTACAGAAAATCTGTGGAGGGAGCTTCAAGCTGCCAAGCGGCAGTCCAGAAACCTAAAGGATTTAGAGAGTTTCTGTTGAGCTATGTGCAAACCTGGTGACCAACTACAAGAAACGTCCTACTGCTGTGCTTGATAACAAGAGTTTCTCCACCAATGACTAAGACATGTTTTGGTTGGGGATCAAATACGGTACTTATTTTACTCCATGACATGCAAATCAATTTATAACTTGTATCCTTCCCCTCAACATGGTTTAGGGGAAGGATACAAAAAGCTATCTCAGAGATTTTAGCTGTCAGTTTCAACTGTGAGGAACATAGTGAGGAAATGGAAGACCACAGGCACAGTTCTAGTTAACGCCCGAAGTGGCAGGCCAAGAAAAATCTAAGACAGGCAAACGATGGTGAGAACAGTCATAGTCAACCCACAGACCAGCTCCAAAGACCTACATCATCTTGCTGCAGATGGTGTCACTGTGCATCGTTCAACTATTCAGCACATGTTGCACAAGGAGAGGCTGTATGGGAGAGTAATGCAGAAGAAGCCTTTTCTGCGCACACTCCACAAACAGAGTCGCTTGAGGTATGCTAAAGCACATTTGGACAAGCCAGCTTCATGTTGGAATAAGGTCCTGTGGACTGATGAAA
The DNA here is from genome assembly GCA_030220045.1 of Australoheros facetus. Classification (NCBI taxonomy): domain Eukaryota; kingdom Metazoa; phylum Chordata; class Actinopteri; order Cichliformes; family Cichlidae; genus Australoheros; species Australoheros facetus. The sequence continues at coordinate 11,985 of JASGAU010362888.1, forward strand.
CTAAAATTAAGTCATTTGGACATAACAAGGGGCGTATGCATGGTGGCAAAAGAACACAGCATTCCAAGTCAAACACTTGCTACCCACAGTAAAATTTGGTGGTGGTTCCATCATGCTGTGGGGCTGTTGCCCAGTGCAGGTACTGGGAATCTTGTTAAAGTTGAGGGTCGCATGGATTCCACTCAATATCAGCAGATTCTTGAGAACAATGTTCAAGAATCAGTGACAAAGTTGAAGTTGCGCCGGGGCTGGATACTTCATCAAGACAACGACCCTAAACACTGCTCAAAATCTACTAAGGCATTCATGCACAGGAACAAGTACAACGTTCTGGAATGGCCATCTCAGTCCCCAGACCTGAATATAATTGAAAATCTGTGGTGTGATTTAAAGCTGTCCATGCTCAGAAACCATCAAACCTGACTGAAATGGAGATGTTTTGTAAAGAATGGTCCAAAATGCCTTCAACCACAATCCAGACTCTCATTCGAAGCTATAGGAAGCGTTTAGAGGCTGTTATTTCTGCAAAAGGAGTATCTACTAAATATTGATGTAATTTTACTGTTGGGGTGCCCAAAATTATGCACCTGCCTAATTTGGTTTAAATAATTATTGGACACTTTCTGTAAATCCTATAAACTTCATTACACTTCTCAAATATCACTGTGTTTGTCCGCTATATGATACATTTAACTGAAATTGCTGGTCCGAATAACCAATGATTTATAAAGGAAAATCACGAAAATTATCAGGGGTGCCCAAACTTTTGCATACCACTGTACCCCAATCACAGAGTTAGAGACCTTGTGATTAATGGCTGGGCTTTACTAAACATCTTCTCTGTGCTCTCAATCTGTGTTCACTTTTGATCTACCTGTCAGCATTAAAAAAAAGAAAAGCTCATTTTTTATGTGAACTGTGATTGAGCATTTTTAAAATACTATATACAAATGCTAAATAAAATACTAAATTTACAAATGCAACATTGCCTCTTGGCAGAGACTGAAAAAATAGGATACAATGTCATGTAAGTGACTCAGCAAAAATATCATGCTGTAAGCCTACATGAAGCAATGGGACTTCTAAATCTATTGAGGAGATGAAAGTTTATGACGGACAGAAAAAAGACTGACAGCTCAGATAACACGAGACGCCAAAGTTCAGATAGTTCACCTTTGTGGAAAGTAATGCATGCACAAGCAGGCATGGGGACAGGGGACAAGGGGCAAAGTCAGCAGGCAGACTAAAATATCAAGAGACCAAAAGCATTAAGGGTCAAAAGGCAGAGTCCAAAAGACTGTCAGGAAGCCAAAGACAAAAAAGGCACAAAAGCCACAACTAGAAAAGGATAACAGACAATTTGACAGAGGGTAATTGGAAGTGGCCAAAATATATTTACACTAGGGAGCTAATGGTGAGGTGGGGAGTTGTGATCAGATTGGTAAGGGGAATCAGGTGATCAGGAAAGGTGAGCAGGAGTGGAGTTAGTGCAGGGCTCCATGTGAATAATGAATGACCAGAAATAGAAAATATCAGATCTGGGTGGAGTGATAAGGATGCTAAAATTTTATTCAAATTAATACAGGAAACAAGCTTCCTACATCACTTTCCACATGTTTTTTTTTTGTTGTTTGCAATTTAGACTGGTGCATGAAATATTACAGCCATATAAAGTATAGACAGACTAAAGCATCAATTAGTAATACCATTGGATGACATTTTAAAGTCATCCAGCCCTGATAATTTGAGATAACAAAAGATTTGCGCAGAATGATTATTATGAATCCTGAGAAAGAGCCATTCTTTTGTAGAGGTGAACTTTTGGCTTTGCTGGTCTTTTTAAGGATCAAATCCAATCCAGCTTTAAAAATCCCCCACAGGGTCCAAAGTGCTGTACAATATAACAATAATATACATAAAACAACTCAAAATGCATTAAAATACCTGAGAATTATATAAAAAATACAAAAAAATAACACAGCTCACAGACTCAGTGTTTACTTAGTGTTAAAAGCCAAAGAAAAAAGGTGAGTTTTTAAAAGTGATTTAAAGTGCGCGAGTGATGAGGCCAGTCTAATATGCAGTGGCAGATCGTTCCAAAGCCCGGTCCCCTCTGAGCTTAAACCTGGTTTTAGGCACCATCAGAAGCAGCTGGTCTGCCAACCTGAGTGAGCAGGTGGGAATGTGAGAGTGTAGAAGCTCAGAGAGATAGAGTGGGGCAAGACCATTTAGATATTTAAAAGCAAATAAAAGAATTTTAAAATGGATCCTAAAACGAATGGGTAGCCAGTGAAGCGAAGCTAAAACAGGTGAAATGTGCTCATGTTTGCAGGGACCAGTTAAAAGCCGCCCAGCAGCATTCTGCACCAGTTGAAGGTAAGCAATAGCGGACCCTCTAAGCCCCATATAAAGTGCATTACAGTAATCCAGCCAAGTGGCAACAAAGGCATGGATTACTGTTTCAAAGTGTCACCTTTGGAGAATTGGCTTTATTTTGGCCAGTTGTCTCAGGTGAAAAAAGCTTGACTTGACTACAGCATTTATGTGGCTATCAAGCTTCATGTCAGGATCTATTTTAACTCTTAAGTTTGTGATTGTTGGTTTGAGATACTGTGCCAGAGAGCCCAGATCTACCAGAGGGGTCACAGAGTTGTTACCAAAAACCATCACCTCTGGTTTTTTTTTCCTCATTGAAACTTAGGAAGAGCCAACATGCCTTAATGTCATCTAAGCATCTAAGTAATTGTGCCACTGAGTAGGAATCTTTCCTTTTAAGAGGTACATATATCTGGCTGTTGTCTGCATGGCAGTGGAAAGAGATACCATATTTTCTAAGTATGTGGCCCAGCGGTAGTAGATAAAGAGAAAAAAGGAGTGGGCCTAGAACTGAGCCCTGTGGTACTCCACACACAAATGGAGCAGTGGAGGACACAAATTCACAAAGTCCAACACAGAAATTCCTCCTTGACAAGTACAACTGAAACCAACTCAGGGCTCTGCCCCTGATTCCCGCCCACTGCTCCAGACGAGAGATTAAAATTTTATGGTCAACTGTATCAAAGGCAGCAGTTAAATCTAAAAGGACAAGAACAACACAATCACCTGAGTCAGTAGCTAAAAAGAAGTCATTAAAAACTCTTAAAAGTGCCGATTCAGTACTGTGCAGGGGGTTAAAACCAGATTGGAAAAGTTCAAAAAATATTGTGCTCATTTAAAAAGGTCATTAGCTGACTGTAAACTACCTTGTCAAGGATTTTTTATTTTAAAAAAAGGCAGACTAGAAATAGGTTTAAAGTTAGTCAAAACTGTGGGATTCAAACCAGGCTCCCCCCCCCNCTGCACAACAGCATGTTTAAAAAAAATTTACAGGGACCGCACCTGAGAACAGACTACTGTTTATAATATTGAGCCCAGCTAGCCCAACAGCGGGAAAAATTTATTTAAAAAGACAAGGAGGGATAACATCATTTGGAGAACCTGAAGGCTTCAAGTGACCAACAACCTCCTGTAGAAATTCCAGTGTTGCAGGTTTAAAACTGTCAAAAACAGCAGAACAGGAGAAGGAGACTGAGGGGTCATTCGGAGGCCTTGCAGTGGGTGACCTTACTGATAAAGAATTGCAAAAATCTTTAACAGACATCAGAAGAGGCTTCAATACAGTCAGACTGTGGTAGATTTAAAACACTACTGATGGTTTTAAACACACAAGGCTTGTGACAATTTGAGACAACAATAGTTGAGAAATATATACAGTTGACTGATAGTGACGCCAACAGTCTCTTAGAATTTAAAAGGACACCTGCAATCTGTCTTTTCTCCACTTACGCTCAGCTCTGCGGCACTCACGTCTGACTGAGCGGGTCATGTCATTCAGCCAAGGCTCATGTTTAGCTTTAGACTGCCTAATCTTTAATGGCGCCATAATGTCGATAGTGTTTTGGCAGGTGTTATGAAACCATAAACTCATCTCCTCCATATCATCACCTACATATGATGACACAGTTCTGTGTGAAAACAGTGGAGAACTGAATAGCTGTGGAAGGGTTCATGATCCGGCATCTGCAAGCAGCAGGCCGAGGATGTATTTGGTTATAAAAGTTACACAATAGCATCCTTTTAAATCAAGAAAAAAAGATTAAATTAATATGTTCATAGAACTGTTTGTTCCATTTGTCCCATAGAGATAGCTACAGTTCCAGATTTGTCTGTATCAGTGATGGATTAATAAGGGAAGCTTGGGAAAGCATATTCTGATAGAGGATCTCAATTATAGTGACCCAATGATGAATCTCTTTCTGAGGCCACAGTAATTCACTTCTGTGTTGTCGAGTCTCACCCTGTAATCCATCTACACTGTCCCCATCATTGTCTTACATCAGCAGCAGCTGACCCAATAAAGAGAAATCAAACACTGACAGATAAAGTCCACTGTCCTGTAGGCCAAAGACCTGCTGAGTGGAAAAAAATTAACAATGCATGAAAAATTTTTAACACCACAAAAACATAGTCAATTGAACTTTAATAGAAGTTTCAGTTTAGGTGTGAACAGATTGGCTTTGTGTACTGAGTGCACACATGGACAGCACATTATATATTTGCCATGGAGACCACACGCTGCATGCTGGTCCACATGGTTCATAAAAGCAAATCCAGGCAGCTGGCAGATGGGTGATGGTGGGTGAACACAAGCCAGACACTGTATGCACCAGCAGCACCAGCAGCTCAGAACAATTTTCTTCACAATCTGCCCTTTTTTGTGAAGGACTGTGTGCAGAGGCAAAATTATTATAATTATTACTTCATAATTTAAGTGTCACCTCTCCTTTTATGTTTCTCATTTAAGAGTAAACTGAAGCAGGATTAATTTCAGAAAGTCTGTCCATTTGTAGGTATTTGGCTACACGGAGCAAAGAATTAAAGGTAAAGGTATCTTATTTTTATGCATATCTGTCACACTGACATGTTTCAGATCAAATAAATTTTAATATCAGACAAAGATAACCCAAGTAAATACAAAATGAAGTTTTTAAATGATGATTTTACTTACTGAGGGGAAAAAAAAGCTATACAAACCTACCTGGCCTTGTGGGGAAAAAATAATTGCCCCCTGAACTTAATAATTAGTTGTGCCAGCCTTGGCAGCAAGAACTGCACTCAAGCATTTGTGATAACTGGCAATGAGTCTTTCACATCGCTGTGGAGGAATTTTGGCCTGCTCTTCTCTGTAGAATTGTTTTAATTCAGCCACATTGGAGAGTTTGAACGGCCTGTTTTAAGGTCATGCCAAAGCATCTCAATTGGATTTAAGTCCAGACTTTGTCTAGGACACTCCAAAACCTTCATTCTGTTTTTTTGAGCCATTCAGAGGTGGACTTGCTGTTGTGTTTTGGATTATTGTCCTACTGTCTAACCTGAGTGCACTTGAGCTTCAGGGCACAAACCAATGGCCAGACATTCTCCTCATTTTCTGGTAGAGAGCAGAATTCATGGTTCCATCAATCACTCTAAGTCATCCAGGTCCCAAAGAAGCCCCAGCCCCACACTACCACCACCTTATTTAACTGTTGGTATGATGTTCTTTCTATGAAATGCTGTTAGGTTTTTGTCAGATGTACAGTAACAGGACTCAAACTCTCCAGAGTTAAACTTATTTCTTGTCAGTTCACAGAATATTGTTCCAAAACACTTAAAGCTCATCAGGATGTTTTTCTTGGCAAATGTGAGATGAGCCTTTATGTTCTTTTTGTTCAGCAGTGGTTTTCTCCTTGGAACTCTCCCATGGATGCCATTTTTGCTCATTCTCCTTCTTATTGTTGACTTATGAACACTGACATTAACTGAGACAAGTGAGGCCTGCAGTTTGTTTGTTTCAGTCATTCAGCTTCTTGATTTGGCACAAATCTCTGATGGAAACTTTCGTATTCTGGCCTTGATGCAGACACATTAGTATAATGTGAATGACAGCAGCCTTATACCCAAAATGAGCAAATATAAAAACATGGATTTAATTTCAGGGATTTTAAGATTTATGCTAACAGATTAGATCTAAAAAAAAAAAAAAGCCTAAACTCAAAGAGACATTACATGAGAAAATGACAGGCCTTGTTCATACAGCAGATGAAAACATGTTGTGCATAATGGCAGAGCTGTGTTGGAAAAGCATACTTCCTCACTCAGTGCCATTAATTATGAAAAAGTGCAGAGGAGTGAGAAAAAATGACTGCTGACAAATCTTGAATGCATACTGCAACAAAATACTTCAATTTGTTCTCTACTGTTGCTGCCTTTACTGATTGTGAATCATGGAGGTCTAAAGCATTTACAGTGGATTATACTCTAAGAAAGCCAGATGGTGCATTCTTTTACCTTTAAAAAAAAAATAAAAAATAAAAAAAAGCAAATCTTGATTTATATCTCAATCCTGCATACCAAGAGCCTCACCTCAATGTGCCCCAGTTTGTGTTGCCTAAACATAACTGCATAACAGCTAAAGCTTTAGATGCTACAGATTGGCTGTTGAATGTTTTGCTGATACATTCTTTTGCACTGAGTATTTTGCAGATGCTCTAACACAAATGCATTTCTGCTATGTCAGTGCAGCACAATGTTTCTCAGAAAACACCCTCTGTTTATTTTTTGCTAATTAAAATCATAAATGTAATGTTGACAACTTTTGAGGATCAGATCTAGCATGCCAATCTGGGGCTTCATTCTGCTGACAGCAAATAACTACTACACCGGCTAGAGGATGGCAACATCTGGTTATCAGAAATGTGTTCCTGTGAAGAGACTTTCATTCCACATCAGTCTAAAATCGCACAATGCATCTTTATGCTCATCCTGTGAGAATATTTATTATGTTTACATAACTAACTCCAGGGAAGGAGGTTCTTATCAATAAATCATTGTGTATCAATATATGAAGATAAACTGCTTACAGTCAGCTGGGACTGTAATGTAAATCCATGCAGTTACAGCTAAATCAGACTTCCATCTGACTTACAAGGATTGCTTTCATATTTTGTTGCGACTTTAAATTCAGTGGAGGAAAAAACAACACTGAGAACATTTGCAATAGTGAACTGATCAATTCAGGATAAACTGTCAAGGGACGCCCTTCTTGTAAGAGGGTTTTACTTACTTTAACATCTTAGCTCTCTGGATTCAAAATAATTGTTTTCATTACCAAAGACTCTCCAGTGGATTAATATCCCAGTGTTTCAATAGCATCTTGATTTATTGGAATTACCACCCAGAATATTCTCCCGTTTTATATTCCCACTCCTCAGCTTGCTCTCACACGCCGTCTGCAGCCCTGCCTACAGGCTGCGAACAGCAAGTGCTGACAGATGAATCAGTCTTGTAATACATCTACAGCAGAATGTTTAGAACCACAGTTACATTACAGTACAATGTGAAGGACTGTTAAGCTCCGTGCATTAAGATAAAGTTATGCAGTAAAATCCTCTTTTCTATATTTCAACAGATGGTGAAGTCTGAGAATCACCATCACTGTTCAGTGATCAATTCATTAAAAAACAAAAAAAACAACATTTAAAGGGTTTGAGCTATTATAAACACTTCTCTAAATGTGCTCAGTGTCCTTCCTGCTTAATGAAAAAGTCATGAAATTTTGCCAGCCTACCAAGACTATTTATTTTCCCCAAACAAATATTCTTTTTAAGCACAAAATCTTTGCAGCAGTGCCAGAACAATATTAGCTCGTCACAGATCTATTGATTTAGCATAAAAGGTATGGCTAACTACTGAAACACCCGAGACACCATCCATCCATTTTCTTAACTGCTCATCCAATTCAGGGTCATTGGGGGGGCTGGAGCCTACCCCAGCTGTCACTGGGAAAGCGGAGAGGTTCACCCTGGTGAGGTCGCCAGTCCAGTAAAGGGCTAACACAGAGAAACAGACAACCATTCGTGTTCAGTCTCACCTACGGCCACCAATTAACCTAACATGCAGCGCAGGACTGCTGTGGCAGGAAACTGGAGCACCCTGAGAGAAGGCACACAGACACAGAGAGAACACGCAAATGCCACATGCACTCCACACTTGAGATACATTTGCAGTAATTTAGAAACAATCTTGAACATACTGCAATGTGTTTTGAACCTTAATCTGCGTTTGAAAATCTTAGCCAGTTGTTTAAAGCACATTAAAATGTTTCAAGAACTACTATATGGTGTGCAGCCACATTTATTCACTCCCATCACGACAATTTACTGTGGTTTATGATACAAATACCTGCAAAATTAATGACATTCAGCCTCAGCTGCAGGGTACTTTTGTGCTAATTAGTGATTTTGGCATGCTAAGGCAGCATGGTGGCTGTGTAGTTACCACTGCTGCAGTAACAGCAAAAAGGTCCTGGCCTTGAACCCTGGTATTTCAAAGATTTTCCATTAGAATACCTACAATGAGCTAAATACAATGAATGAACTTTTTTACTTACATAGAACTAACATGGTAATTATGGCAGGTGTTGTATTTGTTAAGCACGAGCATGTCGTCATTCTTATTTTATGTTAGCATTTAACTCAAAACATTCGCTGCCCCGGTTTTGCATTGACTTAAATTGCAGTGTTTTTTCCTCAGCATCTTGGATTGTTCAGTATCACAAGACACAAACTATGGTAGAGAGAGGACAAAACTTAAGGATATGTAGCAGTGGCATAGAAACACATGGAAACTGAAAACACAGATGTGGAGAAGAAATGCTCAGTGCATCATGGGAAGTCCCAAGCAGCCTAATCCTATAGCAAGGGATGTTCAAGGTCACCTGATCCAGCCATAACTACAATTTTTAACAAAAAGTAAAGTTTTAAGCTTAATTTTAAAAAGTAGACATGGTGTCTGTCTCCTGAATCCAATATGAGCGAAACCTGATAGCTGAAGGCTCTGACTCCCATTCTGCTTCTGGAAACTCGAAGAAACACAAGTCTGCAGTCTGAGAGAGAGGTGATCTAGGGGGATAACAGGATACTATGAGGTCTTTAAGATATGATAAGGGCTGATTATTCAATACTTTGTACATGAGGAGTTGGATTTTATGTTAAATTCTGGATTTTACAGGGAGCCAATGAAAAGAAGCCAATATTAGAAAGAGAAATATGATCGCTCTAACAGCCTGCTACAATAATTACAAGCATTGTTTCTTCAGTATATTGGCTAGGGAGTGCTTGAGAACAATGGATAAAACAATACTGATTTTTTTTTTTCAAAAATACTGCAATAACTTATCTTTTGGTTTGTTTTGGTCATTTTGAATAGCACACGACTAAAGCAGCAGTTAACCACAATTTGATTAATTCCAAAAGCTCCATTTTCATCCTTCGTGGTTCTGCACTCTAATGCTCATCATTTTCTGCCAGTCTGAACCTGTCCTGACGCTTTAGATGCCACCTTCTCTCTCCACCCAGCAGCAGTCTTCAGCTGTTCCTGCTGTCCTAATCCCCTCAACCTGCCAGCACCTGCCCTCAATTACCTTAATTAGTCACTCAGTTTATGCCCACTAACTCTAGTTATCTGTCAGATTGCAGTGTGTCAAGGTACATGAACTATTAATAGTAGTGGTGGTAGTACACTAATCTGTGTTTTGGTTTATGACCTGTGGAAAAAACAATCATCACAACCTTTAAAAATTGCACTGCATCCATAAGGAAAAAGACACCTTTCACTTTCTACCCCCACTCCATCATGACAGCAGCATTTGTGTAGTTTGTTGCACTAGTCTCTGCTGAGGTAACAAGCTCTCAGAGCTGCCAAATGAGTCTGAGTCAGATTCAGAAGAAATTTAATGATAAACAGAAACAGACCAACCATCAACAGGTTTCTGCAACATAAAAGACAAAAAAAGAAGAGATTTTCACATATTTTTAATTAGCTTTTTCTTTTCTTTTTTTAGTAATACAGATAAATTTGTGTCTTATTGTTTATGATAGACATGCAGGCATTATATTACATTATTATGTCTGTAAGAAACAAGGCTTTCATTTACTGCCCCTGAGAAGCTATAAGTATGCCTGAGTGCAGCCTGTTCTTTCCGGGGCTGCATGCCGTAGCCTGCACATACAAGCACACAACCACCTGGGCACATGCATCCTGGCAAACACGCACCTACCTTTCTCAGTTTTTACCCTCACTCGTTTATTCCAGCCTGCACTGATTTTCACCCTAGAAAATCGCACCAAATAAATGGCCAACGCTAAGAGTCCTCTGAGCACTAACTGAAATGCTATTTTACTGAGCTTCTCAATTGACTTGACGGGTGTACAATATTTGCTTGAAGCCATCACGGGAGCTATCACAATCATTTGGAGCTAAATCGGCATTGCGTTAATGCCTCGCTCGCACACGCTTCATGACTGTTCAATCAGATGATATGCTTGTAATATACGTCCTCAGAGGTCAAATGAAGCTATGAAACCAGCTGTCTTTTCATAATCACCATCCCAATAAAACAGGGCTTTGCTAAAACAACACAGCTTCCACAGTATGCATTCATACATTATCATTTAAGATTTTTCGGTTTGAGCTTCTAAAATGTGGTGATTGGCCTTGTTTTTTTTGTTTTTTTGTTTATAACAACAAAAAAAGCCAAATTAGAAAATGTCACTGTGAGTTCTTAGAAATTGTGAATATTTTTTTACTTCATAAAATGATTAAGAAGGAAATAGAATGTTTTCAAGAATATAACTCTTAGCTGGGGTCCTATTCAGCACTGTTTTCTTCCTGCTATGGTAATAATGCAACCCTCTGTCACCCAGGTCAACAAACATAACAAATAGCAGAAGAAAGAAGACAAAAGAAGGAGATGATCACTTTTCAAAATAAAGATTTGTGGAATTCTAATACTTCACAGATTAATAAAGAATTACAAATATATGCAAATGTATGCACAGCAAAAAAGCTGTACAAATGCTCGACTTGTTGCACTAGTCTGTGCTGAGGTAACAAGCTCTCTCTCTCTCTCTCTCTCTCTCTCTCTCTCTCTCTCTCTTATATAAAATATAATATATACACACTAGAGTACTCCGTTAACTGTGTATTCTACAGGTTTATCGGACATTTTGTAGCACAACTTGACAACATGCTCTGTAAACTGTCACACATGCAATAGAACGCAGCTGCAACATTTCCCCCTTGAGTTTTGGGTTTGGTAGTATAAAGCAAAGAGTGCAGCAAACAGCTCTCATGGTGGACATGTGTGAACATGCTCAGTCCAACCATTTGAATAAAATTCTCCTTGGCTGACTGTACTTAATAAAAGAGAGTTCAGCCGATTAACATGCCATTTCCATGATGCTTTGTCCTGGTAACAGGCCACTTAACTTCATCACATAGTGGAATATTTCTCTCATCCCTGAAAGTGAAGCTGACACCGGAGACATCTCTCTCGACTGTCTGCAGTGAGTCAGCTGCAATAAATGTTTCATTCTCACATGCAGTAATGCTCTCTGGTGTGAGCGCTCATGTTGGCTTCCGCTGCACTAAAACTAAGTGCATATACAGTTGGTGGCTGTGCGAGTAGTGTAAAAGGACTCAAGTCGCAGCACTAAACTGAAGAATGTAAGGGGCAAAATATACCATTTCTACATTTGTCTCACGTCATTGTGTAGAAAGGAAATGTATTTTTAGAGATGTCAAAAGTGCACTAATGACTCTCTGGCTGTTTTTCCGAGGACGCTGTTGGCCACATATGCACTCAGATTATGGGTCTATATTTGCTGCAGATCCAATGAAAGCAATTATCAGGGAAATCCAGACAATATGGCTTGTACTTAAAATGACAGGTCATTCTGCAAATGTGCACTGAGTCACCTCCAACACTCTCCCCCAGCGTTAGCCCCAGCAGATTTTTGCTTCCAACAACAAAACTGTGGTTCTGAACTCTAAAAATGACAAGCACGGAGACTTACTGTTGCTATTAAAGTTATCTCTGTCTTGTTTCTGCAGTTTATGATGGGCGCTGGAAACAGGTCCACAAACTCAAAACGAGTATTTAAAAACACCCAAAGCTGCCAATAATAGTGCTGGCTGACTGTGCGGGAGCTTGTGAAACAACGGAGAAGTGAAAATGTTTGATATGCATGACGTTTTCTTTAAAATTAATTACAGGATGATTGTCCTAGTTTTAAAAGTAGCACAAAAAGACAGTGAGCCACAGCCTGTTTTTAAAGGAAGAGTTTCCCATTCAGGGAACTACAGTATAACTCTGTTTCTCTTACAGCCAGAAGCCAGTTGTCTAAGAGAAATATAAACAGCAAGCCTTTGTCCAAAGGTAAAAAACAAGAATCCAACAACCAGCGCCCCTAAATACCTCCAAATACCATGAAACATCTTGCCAGAGTGAAAAAAAAACAAGATGTGGTTTATGGAGAGTTGCATAGGGGACTTGGTCTGGGTGCAGCAATTTCAGCAATATATAACAAGTTAATTAGTGAGCCTCAGAGGGGCTGCAGGGAGATATTTTTTTAATCTTTGGACAAAGCAAGGTGAGCTTTTTCCCTGTTGGCACTCTTGCAGCTTAGCTTCATTACCACACAGAAATGAGATGTGAGGGTTTGCGATCTTTTCATCTGACTGAATGCAATAACGTGAATAAGCAGATTTCCCACATGTCAAACCCTACCTTAGACTTGGAAAGTCCAAGCACTGAGATGATGGTTGTGTGTGTGTATGTGGTGTGTCAAAAAAGCAGCTTGAAATAAAGCACAGCTGATTCTAGAGACCGTGTTAATAAGCAGTAAAATGACAGCAGCAGTGGCCATGTCACATATTATCTTTTCAGTCAGAGTAACAGAAGTAGCTGAAACATGTACTTTGGAGCCAAGTCACTGGGGGCAACTCAACAGAGCTCCTGCAGATGCCTATGGGTGCCAAGCTGAAATGGAGACCTGCCTCCAGGAGGAATGTTTACCAAAGCTTAGCACAGAGCCTTATTGCTCAAAGAAGCATGAGTAGATTTCTGTCTGCGTTTCAGTTCTGCAGCAGCTCTGTGCCATTTCAAATTGGGACCTGCCTAAAACGACACGACCCTCCCCCTGTGACGATAAGAATAGCTCTTTTAAAGACAGGGAGAGGACAAAAATTAACTGTGTGTGTGATCAAGCATAAAGCAACTGCACGCCAGCAAGGAATCTGACCAGGAGGATTCCCGACATTCCTAAAAGTATAAGGACAAGTTCAAGCAAAACGTGTTCAGGGAGAAGAGTTTTTTTTTTTTTAACAGTTTGATTTATAACTCTGTTTCATTCAGATGAGGTAACCGAGAAATGAAAGAGCTGATCCAAAAAAATAAATAAAAAATCTCTTTGCAAGTTTCTTATGCATATAATCAGACTTAATGTAGATATGAAATATACTATCGTGATGTTGTATTTTAGCGCTGGCAGCACTCAACATTTTATTGGATTTTGGCTCTCGAAGCATTGTGTTAACATTTTGTGTTGCTCAGCATAAACACCTAAATAAACGAAGAAAGATCCTATCCTCTGTTTAATACTATTAATGAAAGGGGCAAAAGATTCACTCATTGTGTGTAAATCAGGAGAAAAATGCTGCTTAGACTTCATTGCATTCTGTTTATTAACAATGAAATCTCCTTATATGCAGCTTTTTAGCTGGTGGGTGTATATAGTAGTATTGTCATAGGTTACAGCCTCGTTGCACGCCTTAGGAAACCTGCAGCTTTTCTTTCTGTGCTTTGTCCTTTATCACACCCTCCAAATAACCTGATCGTCAACAGACAAAAGAAGTTCCAGTTCTATCCATTTTCCCAAACACAACGCACCTTTTAAATACCCCACACCTTGATGCGACAAGAAATAAAACTTTCATATAATTGAGTACAGGTAGTATATGCAAAATGGAGAGAGCCGCTTATCCAGAGCACATTAAAATAACAGGCTTTACCATGTATGTGCTGGTTGACCACATTCTCCAGCCGATCGAGCCTCTCCATGATCCGGAGAGTGTCACCTCGCTTGTCCCCTTCTAACTTTCTCTCCGGTAAAGGCATCGGGACCTTGATGTAAATATTGGCGATGTAGTTAGTAACCCATCCGACATAGAGCAGGCAAACAATGTTGGTCATGCCGCTCAGTATCACGCATGTGGACACCAAAGTTTTGGTTCTCCTGGTGCAAGCCATGCCGACATCCCTCCATACAGCTGACGGTATCCCGTTAAATCGGAGCAGGAGGCGACGGTCGCCCGCAAAACTGTGACAGTGAAGTTATTTCCAGCAACTGTTCAGCAGCGCAATATCCAAGAGAAGAACATTTACTTCCAAAGAGCTGTCAGGGTTTTTTGTTTTGTTTTTTTGGCTTATTTTTTGCCCCCCAGTTTTGAATCACAGGTTAATATCAAATATCTACAGGTGAAGCTCGCTTTCGCGATCCATGATAAACCTCCGTCAGCTCCAGTAGCTTTTGAGAATTAAGGGAACTGGAGAGACACAGAGTATCCTGCAGCCAATGGGAGGGTGGTGAGGACTGACAGTCTCCCCGCTGCACGCGTCCTCACACTGCGCACTGATTCACTGTGACAGTGGATCTGTCAGGACTGTTTCCACATTAATGGACAAAAAGCGCTATTTTTATTTAGACAGCGAGATAATTCCGCTGCACCAGCACGCGGAAATATCTCGAGCAAATCCAGCTTAATCTCTTAGGTTTTTTTTTTTGTGGTTTTTTTTCCCCTGTCCCGTGCATGAGTATAAAACACTTTTGATGCAAGAGCAATGAAATCCACAGCCTACCTGCTGCAATACTGGATCAAACCACGAGATAGAGACAACGGGGCTTCGCATTGAAACCGAGGCGTGGGGTCATGTTATAGGTCTGGCTGTGCAACGCCTCATCGATGCAGAGAAGAGGCTGCAGAGGGAAAGATATCAGACAGATTCATTTAAAATATATATCATGAACTTGATCTTTTCAAATTGTCACCATCTATTTCGAGGCAAGTTGAATTTGTTGTTGCTTCTTATTGTAGGTCATGATGAGTGGGTGATGAGTGGATTTTTTTTTTCTATTTTGTAATTGTACCCCCTTTGTTTTTGACATGTTATTTCTGCAGACAAAGACGACTCAACAAATGACACATAGCAATAACAAACGGCTTTAAATGTAACCTTTGTGTAGATCTTCCTCACGGACAATGCACTAATACTCATGTCTGCAGGTGGATGCAGCAGAGACTCAGGTTTATGCAGATCTGCGACTTCTTTAGCAATTTTCCCTTTTTGTGTATCCCAAGCAGGTGGCATTTCTTTATCCTCTTTAAGCAGATCAGAATTTTTATTTTTATTAAGGACACACTCTTTCTCTGCAGAATCTAAGTGCACATTGAAATGTCATTGTCTGAATGCATGCCAAACGTCGTTGACTGTATTTTTTCCCCCCACTTCAGTTCTTGATTATGTTTTGACAGCATTTTCCAGTATCATCTTCACCAGATGAATATTTGCTAGTAAAAAGCCTTTGTCATCCAATCTTCCCGACAGCTACAACACAGCAGCTTGCCAGGGTGACGCTATTATATTCAGTAATGAAAAGCAAAAGTTAAATCAATATGATATAGAAATATTTTTGAAATGGAATAAAGAGCATTAAATTTGATGGTTCACTCCTCCATATTTCCCCTGAATGACTGAAGCATGTTTGTGAAGTATGATAAGAAAGACAAACAGGACAAATACTGACAGATTCCTCTGTTTGCAGTCATATTCACTAACTTTACAGAGCAAAATGCCTTCTTTGTGCTCCTGTCGTACACCACAATTATAGAGAGTGGTGGAGAGAGAACAGAAATTCGGTAAATTGAACTGACAACTGGGAATATGTGGCCATTTGAAAAACAAATCTAAAAGCCTTATTATTCTCAATTCAATCACTTTTAACTTATTTTGACAGTCATAGATCATCAATGTTACCCGATTTGTGCTCCATCTGTGGTGGCCACCCTAGCAGCCATTATTGCTGGGTAATATCATTTCCACTCAGCTTCAAAGTCATTTAACCCACCCTTTGGTATAAAATGTTAAAGGACAGCTTTCATAGAATTAAAAACCATCACTGTGTGAGTTAGCATTTTAGGTTTATTAGTTTTGACATCCATACTCAACCAATTCAGAGGTTTGTTTATTTGAATTGAAAACAGGTTTTGCCATCTTTAGGATACAGTTAGGTCCATAAGTATTTGGGCAGGATGGGTTTTTGTTTGAAATTTTGCCTCTGCACCCCACCGCAGTGGACTTTAAATCAAACAATCAAGATGTGAAGTGCAGAATTTCAGCTTCAAATCAAGGCATTTAACAAAAGTATTCCAGTAACTGTTTAGGAATTACATAAATTTTTATGCACAGTCCACCATTTTTAGAGGCTCAAATATAATTGGATGAAAATCATTTGCAGTTAAAGACTGCCTGAAGTCTAAAACCCGTGGACATCTCCAAATGCTGTTTCCTCCCCTTAGATGCTCTACCAGACCTGTGCTGCAGCCACCTTCAGTTGCTGTTTGTTTGTGGGTCTTTCTACGTCCAGTTTTATATTTGATACCTGGAATCATGCTCTATTGGGTTGAGATCAAGTGACTCACTTGACCATTGAATATGCCTTGCCTTGATAAACTCTTGGATTGCTTTTGCCATATGTTTCATGTCACTATCCATTTGCTCTGTGACAAGCCACCTCCTCATCTGAATGAATCTGAGCAGAGAGTACAGTCCTGTACAATTCATCCTTTTACTTCTATCTGCAGTCACATTATCAATAAACACTAATGAATCTGGACGCTGGAATCTGAATTGGTCAACTCAAGATTTTTCATCCGCTCAATTTGTCATAGAAGAATGAGGGACCAGGCCTCACCTGGCCATAAAAACTTCTTGTCAGTCAGTTGTTGAATTACTTTTGGGCTTCTGAAAATGGGGGACTATGAATAAAAATGTATGTCATTCCTTAACAGTTAATGCAATACTTTTGTTTTGTTGAATTCAAGCTGAAAGTCTGCACTTCAATTACATCCTGATTGTCTGATTTGAAATGCACTGTGGTGGTATACAGATCCAAAAATGACAACAATTGTCATTGTTCAGATATTTTTCTTTTATTGATTTACTATTCAGATGGTGTATTTTAACAAATGATTAGACTTGTGAACTGTCTTAATTTTCTTCATCTGGGCTTTTGACTTTACCCTGTCTGTTTAAGAAGGAGCTTAGAAGTGTTACGCTATTTTAGTTGATAATGCACAAATGCTACTTATTTTGTTTTTTGTTGTTTTAAAAAAAAATATGAATGAACTTTCTGAACAGTGTTATATTGTGGTGAGTTTCATTATTCTGGTTCTTTTTCAGCTCTTATTGGTTTGGATAGCCTGTATCTGTTCCCTGTCAGTGTCATTTAGTGAGGCATTGTTACGGTTAGACTCAGCTGTGCTGCAAATCAGCAGCTCTCTGTCCTTCAGAACACAAGTTAGCTGATAGTTTTCTTTGCTTTTTCAAATTGTTTTTATTATTCTTATAGATACGTATTTTAATCCCACTGTCCAGTGTCTTGCTGCTTAGCGTCTGACACCTCTATAACTTAGATCTGAAGACAGACCACCACCTCTGTCCTGTCTTCTCAGCAGCAGCAACCATTTATGGCTGTGAGATGATCAATGCAGGAGCACGCCGCCCATTAATCTCAGCTAACAGACCTGCCAGACTGCCAAAAGGTAGATTTGTTTTAGTTTGCAATATGTGAAGGGGTTTCCTCTTCTCTAGTTACAAGGATCAGATGAAAAAGATTTTTCTTGCTTTTCCCATTGTTACTACTTATCCCAAACCATTAGATTCTTCAGAAAGTCAATACACTGTTTGTGGACACTGCAGCCTTCTAGTTAGACTGTAAATTGAGGACCATGGTAAAAGTTTAAAATGTTCTGTATAAGATGTAATTTACAATTATGAAACCAGTTAGAAATCACCATTACTCAGTTAATCAGAACATTTATCTACTTTTAATAACCACACATTTTATTAGTACATTTTGCAGCTGAACATTAAAATTGACAGTTGTGAATGTTTTCTTGATCTGGGATGTTTGCTTTGTAAAATGTTGAATATTACCCAGAATCCAAGGTGACAGATTGAAATATTTTGTTGTCTGACCAACTGTCCAAAATCAAAATGTTATTTTGCAATATACCCAAAAGAAAACTGTCAAGAAGTTGTTTGGCTTTTTTCCTTTAAATTTACATTGAGCAACTGTAATGAACTGTGACAATGGTGTGAGTTATTTTGTAAAAATCTGTTTAATCACACTAAATGGACTAAACTAGAGAGTCTCAGCTCTTAATCTTTGAATTCAGCTGTTTTCAGTCCCTTTGCCACAGGTGCATACAATCAAGCATCCAGCCATGCAGTCTTCCTTTTCAAGCATTTGTGAAAGAATAGGTTGTTCTAAAGAGCACACTGAATTTGAATCTTGTGCTGTAACTGGCCGCCACAGTTGTAACAAGTCAGTTTGTGAAATTTCTTTCCTCCAAGATATCCCTTGATCAACTGTAAGTGGTGGCATTGAAAAGTGGAAGTGTTTAGGAACCACAGAAACTCAGCCATCGGTGGCAGATGGCGTAAAGTTACAGAGCAGAGTCATAAAGTGCAAAGTAAATGGACTAGTTCTTATATAGCACTTTTCTACTCAGTCTCAGCACTCAAAGCACTTATACAGCATGTTTACATTTACCCATGCACACCCATTCATACAAGCACTTCCAATATTAACTAAGCGCTTTAATTATCTAACATTCACACTCTGACGGTTGCATCGGAGAGCAACTTGGAGTTAAGTATCTTGCCCAAGGATACATTGGCACGTAGCCTGGAGTAGCAAGGAACTGAACCACTGACCTTCCGATTAGTAGGTGACCTGCTCTACCTACTGAGCTACAGCCACCCCGAGTGAATAAAAGTCACCTGCATTCTACTGACTTGATAACTGCAGAGTTCCAAACCTCATCTCACATTAACATCAGCACAAAAACTGTGCCGGGAGCTTCATGGCATGGGTTTCCATGGCCAAGCGTCTCCTGTAGCTCAAATGTGTAGGTGGCCCAGTACTGTTGTCCATACTGTGTAATTGTTGCAGCCCTAAAGTAGGCATGAGTTTAATTTAACTTATTCATGATTTGCTAAGGCAGTGTTTGATGAAATCATTTGTGTTTTAAGTCAAATAATCAACTTGAGGTCACTTAGGCACAAAAATATTTCACAGGAATCTGACAAATAATTTTAATAGAAACACGAGACATTGTCTTTCACTGAGTTTAAATTGCCTGTTAGATGATTTTAAGAGTGCACAATGTAGATATTAATGCAACTGAAGTAGACTTGAAATAATATTGAGATAATTATAAGTCACCAGTCATGCTGAAAAGTTTGCAACTGAATATCAGCTTGTTTTTAATCTAACAAATTGATACAGCGTGACAATCAGGATTTGACTGAAGTAAAGACTTTCCTCTTTAATTCCATTTTTATTTGTTTATTAATAAGTAGCTGTGCTGACTGAACCACACAAGTAAATGTAATCTTGCGACACACAGATTCTGAGAATGATACAAATGTTGAGGCTACCAGGCAACAAATTTGCTTAAAACATAATAATGCACCAAAAATAGATACAATGACAATAGATTGGAGTAGAATAGGAGCAGAATTACAACATATGGGCAGGGTAAGCAAGCAAGAATCAGTGCTAGAGGAACACACACTTAATTTACACAAATGTTTTATGATACAAGCATAAACTATCAGAGAAAGCTATTTCTTTTCTTCCAGAAATCTTTCATTTACATGTTTTGTAGAGAATCTTTTGTCCATCACAACACAATTAAAGAACAAATTATCTTTCAGTCAAAACCATTTTTGCAATAATCCTTAGACAAAGGTATTTACAAAGGAGTATAACTGTGGAAAATCTGTATTTCAAGGTTAACAAAAACTACCTGGCTATCATGTCAGGTCTTTCAGTGATTTTTTTTTGTACCCAGTGTGTTTGACTATAATGGAAGATAAGTGTTTATGAAGATAAAGTTATCCATCCATCCATCCATCCATTCGCTTCCGCTTATCCTGTTCAGGGTCGCGGGGGGGCTGGAGCCTATCCCAGCTGTCATAGGGCGAGAGGCAGGGTACACCCTGAACAGGTCGCCAGCCTGTCACAGGGCTAACACAGAGACACAAACAACCTTTCGCACTCACAAGTTATGCTTCAGCTTATTTTTCTTTTTGACTCCTGTAGACAAAAATGGTGATAACCTCACTTGATTCCTTCCTGCTTGCGCAGAGAAAGCTCTGTGACTTCTCTTTCAATGCACCAAACTGAGCCAGTAAACTCCATTTCCTCTAAAAAAGCCCAGGTGAGCTCACCTAGCTTTTCCCTTCAATATTATTTCAAACTGAACTTCTGCTTCTCCTCAAGCCCCCTGCCACCATTTTTCTGATACATCAGTTCATTTTGCTACATAAAAAAAAACACTCCAAAAGCACTGAATTCAACC
>JASGAU010362890.1:0-21546 GCA_030220045.1 Australoheros facetus
CTTAAGTATCCGAGGAACCACAAGTAAGCCAGCAGTCTGAGAGCAAAGTGCTCTGTTGGGGTGATATGGGACTATGAGGTCTTTGAGATAAGATGGGGTCAAAATAGGATGGCAACCTTCTTGCATCTAAGAAAAGTCTGTGGTTGCTCAGTGATTTCTTATTTATTTATTTTTTGCATTTGGTGACTAATTGGAAGCAGCTGGTCACTCAGAGGTTCAGTGTACAACACCCTCAACCTCTAGGTGACCACCTTTAATCACAAGGTGATTGCACAGGTCACCTGATGAGAGGGAACCCGTCTCCAAACGGTCGCGGTCAGACTCGGACTGACTGCCAACGCTCTCAGACTGATTGGCAAAGGTTTGCGAAGAATTTCCATCTAATTAATAAAAGCAGACAGATTACCAGCAGATTACAATCAGTCTGAATCAGTGTGCACTGATGAGTCCAACTCAGCTGTGATGCTGGGACTGAACACCTCTGACGTTTTGCAGTTAAATCGCTGTCCTGCAGCAGCAACCGTGGAGGAATTTCTGTTTCAAGCGTGAGTTTCTTGCTGGATTCTGAATGTCAGCAGTTAATGTGAATTTCTGTGTACATAGATGACAACAGATTTGTGATATTTGCAGATTCATCTCAGCCAATTGCTGCATTATCACAACAGATGGCAAATAATTGCCAACTTTACCCTAATAAATTGTAAACTGATAGTAGCCTGACAGCAGACTGGCTCTGTCTCATTGCTGCTTTATCAGCGTCTCGACGCACCGAAGTCGCTTTGAGGACGGTGACTGACTGTGAGTGGTTGCAGACCTGCTCCCTGTCTTCAAAGCAACCATTTCAAAGGCAACAAGATTGCAAATTCATTGCACATGGTCTCAATAACGTTGGTCATGCCGCGTCACAAGCCACTGTTTTCCCTAGAGCAGCTGTGGTGTAGGAGTTTATACCTTGGTACCTTTTTTTTTCTTTTTTTAGGTAAATGATGATAATATAAGGAGTTAATGATCTCATTGCTCTTATTTGCTTTTGTTTAACCTCCAGACACAAAGTGGCAGAAACAGAAACCCCTTCATTTGTTACTGGAAGGTAAAACCTGCTCTTATATACCAGAGACACACTAAATCTTCCAGACACTGGGAGCACTGACGGCTATCTCTGTCTTGCCATGTTTTATGTGCTCTCCATAACCAGATATGTTAATGAGCTGTATTAGTATGCTCAGTAAGATTTGCCAGGAGAGTTCAAAGACAAAAGAACCCAAATCCATCAGCATGCATTATAAACTACCGCTCAGCAGCCTCTGCAGGCGGAGACACCAAGTTCAGTCAGGGATTGTTTATGAATGTTTTATATCACTTTGTAATACAATGAATATTTTGTGAACCGGACCCGTGCGGTCAGGATAAAGGGTCTCTCGGATAGTCAATTAAGAGAGTAGGGCACACTGCCTGAGGTTTAACTTAAAAATTTGAAAAGCATTTCTTCCAGCAGAAGTATCTTAAATCTTCAAAACTCATTTGCTACATTAAATCCTCTGGGATGTGTACTCTCTCAAACCAGGCCACCCTGTCAGTAGGATTATTTCACTCTTTGTGTCCTCTGTCAATATTTATAATATACTGACTCACACCGCATACTGTGAAACCCCTGTGACATGACTGCAACTCAGAAATGCACCACATCTAATGCAGCATATTATCCATAATCCAGTTTAGTGCCTGAGTGTCAGTCTTTGTGGGACCTTGCTGCTTTTTTTTTTTTTCTCTGTTGAAAGGCATCGCTTTGTTGTGTGGAAGGTCTGGCTCCTTGTGCGATTGCACCAAATGGAGCAACATGATACACTCCTACAGTTTTCTGCACTTTGACAAAACATCAAGATGTAATCACACACAAGCTATTGGTCATAATTGCTTCCCGCAACTACTGTAGACATCCTCCTGTGCCGCGGATCCCTGCGTTGTAAACAGAGCATTGCCTTTGTGGACGGCCCTCTGCTGCCTTGTGGGATTGGACCGCTGCCATGTGGTAATGGAAAAGGAGAGTCAAAGACCACTCTGGCCGTCTGCAAGGTCTTTGTTCTTGCTATTGTCAGCAAACGCCCGTCAATGATGTGGGGGCCACATGCAGTAGTCATTTCTGTCTCTCAAGGGCATGACATTGTGGCAGTTTCTTCCAATTATGATGAGTATATATTTTTTTCATTTGTAGTTCAAGCTTTGTCACACGGGGTTCCAACAGGGTGGCACAGACCTACCTCACAAAGAGATATTGTACCCAGATGGAAAAAAGAAAAAAGCATTTGGTTAGCATTGTTAGTGCCACTCAGTGGAAATGTTCTCAATATATTAAATAAAATAAATGCAAATAAACAATTATTAAATCATTAATCATTCACTAGTTTCTTACCTTTTTTTGGGGTCGTGACCTTTTAAAGTGATGCTGCTTGTGACTCTTGTGCTGTGAATTACCTGCAACATGTCTGAGAGCCGATTAACAAGAAGTTAAATTCTGGGATTATTTCTTTAGGCCTGAAAACAATTTCACTGTAATTATTTTAGCTGTAATTCAAAGTGTTTGCCACAGCAGCAGCTTTGTTTCACTGTTTTGGCTCATGGAGCGGACATCCTACCTGAGCCATGTTCACCTTATGAATACATTCAGAAAATTTAAAAACAACCTACAGTATTAAAAGATGGCCGTAGCTTTCGGGGCTGAAAGTGAAGGCAACACGGATGGCTTAAATCGGCATTCTTTGTAATGGCCACCAGGGGGCGAGACCTGAGGTTGCAGCACTTCCAGAGCTTCTCAGCCCGAACCTCAGTGCAGTTTCCTGATGAGTTTATGGACTAAGTCACTCGTCATGCGTCATATTGAGTGTTGTAGTGAGTTTCAAATGTTGACTTGAAGCTACTCTATGCATTATGTAAAATCATGTAAAAGGGGCACTTAGTTTGTTTAAAAAAAAAAAATCAATGCCGAGGGGTCTTGACAAAGCGTCACTATGAGCACCATCCTTGCACAGTTCTTTAACTGCAATATGCAAAACAAATTATTAACATGACCCCCCCTAAATCCATCCTAAATCTGTGCCAGTGTCTGACTATATAATAATGTCAGAAACTGACTGGGCACTATTCTCATTCCTCTTCTTCTACTGTATTTGGTATTTTGTATTATAGAACACGATAACTTAGTGTATTTGCTTAAAGTAACCAAGTTGCAACCTTGGCTTGAATTATGATGATGCCATATACTAATGTCCCCTTCATCTTTTCTTGGTGGCTACAAATGTCATTAATGTGCCAGTCATTGCTGGCGGCTGTGTCAGCAGCACCCCTGGAGTTAAATTATTGATTTTTTTTTCTGATTGTCTTGGATCCAGTTCCTATTAATGTCTCTCCAACAGAAAAAGCATTTAAACTACCTTTTAAACTACCTTATTTTAAGGTACAGTTGAAGTAGGAAGATATTACAGCCTCAAGAATATTTAGTTTGAAACATTCTGCCCACCACACCCCATATATTTTCCTTTATACATAAACACACAGCTGATACACAAATAAACACAGCAGGACCTTTAACAACTATCCAACCTCATGTTTTATCCTCATCTACTCAGCAATTTCCAGGCTTAGTTCTTATCCAGAGCTGCACACTGTTAGCAGTGGAATGCTTTTTAGCATGATTTGCACTTGCCAAACTTTCCTTGGAATAGATGTGTCCTGGTGGCGGGTGTCTTTGTGCTCACTAATTAGAAGCAGCTTGGTCCAGAAAGCCTGTGTGCTCAGTTGATCTATGCAGAATAACCTCCCCTCATGGCACACAACACTGAAAAATGTTAAAGGCCTGGCAAAGGACTGCTGTGTCAGAGCCGGGTTTGTCAAGCTCCGTTCAGGATGTTTACACTGTAACTGTCCCTCTAAGGCTGCAGGTAATGTTGCCTTTGTGTCAGTAATAGTTTCAGAGAAGGATGCATTTTGTTTTGTAAATTAACATAAGTTTTATAATATGACTTGAAATGTGTTTTTCATTAGAAAATAGCAACACAGTCATACTAGCTGGACCAGAAAAGTTCACAATTATGGACAGACTGAACTATAACACTATGCGTATGCCAGGTGGGTAAAATGGAAGGAGTTTATTGTACATTTGAGCATATGTGCATCATGCTAAGACAGAAGATCTCTGTAGATTGAGAAATACACTGAAAAAAATACTTTTATATATCTCGGGTGGTCCGAGATATATGATGAGCTCTGGATGAGCTGGAGGAGGTGGCTGAAGAGAGGGAGGTCTGGGTTTGTCTCCTTGGGCTGCTGTGATCCAGATCCGGAAAAGTGGAAGAGGATGGATGGATGGGTAGGTTGGTTGGTGGGTGGGTAGGTTGGTGGGTGGGTGGGTGGGTGAGCACTTGTGTGTCTGCAGTGCATGCTGGATCTCTTTCAGTGTATCAAATCGGTGAGGCTTAAACTCGACTTCAGTTTTAGGGTAATGGAAGACATCACATGGAGCCAATTCAGGCGAGTGCGGCAAAATGAGTATTGAAAACTGTTTTGATGTGCCGAAAAATTCCTGGATTTTCAATCCAGTGTGTCCGCACACAAAGATGCTCTGGTAATGCAACAGTTTGGGTTGTTTTACTGAGCATACTCCCTCAAAATGTTGGAGTAGAACTCCACGTTGTCAGCCTGATAGGAGGGATGAATTCACAACACAGAACTCCTTGAATGTTGAAGAACGGCAACGTTCTCCTCACCTGATTCATAAGCTTTTTGGCACTGCAGACCCCGGCTCTCATCAGCAGAGATGATCCTCAACAAGAAAGTTTGACATAGAAGTTGATGTTCGCTCTGTAAGTGCAAGTTTGAGGTCTACGGTGAAATTGCAGAATCATGCAAGTGTTGAGGAGAGGACATCAAGGGCGTGCTCTAAAAATGGCAGCCATGCTGTAGTAGTGTAACGCTATAACTGCATTTTTTTTTTTTTTTATGCAGTTGGCTGCTGGTTTCATTTCTGTCTTTTTATGTGGTTTTGTGACTTTTCTGTACTGAAACACGCCAAGTGGGAGAAACTGTTGCTTTCTGTAATTCCTAATGCAGCATATCCAAAAATGAGGAGAATATTTAGAATTATTTTTGGCTTCTTGTGGTCAAGATCTCCAATATGTACAAACTGTACTGTGATGTAAATAAAACCACTTCAAGTAGAAGTAGCTAATCAAACCTCTTGTCAACATGTAAATATTTGCTGTCATAGATCTATGAAGCAAGTTAGTTATGTGGGATGCAGCAGACTTAATTACTGATATTTGTGATTTCCAGAGAAAGATGATCCTTCTCATGCATTTAAGTACTAGAATGCAGTCTCTCCAAAGCTGAAATCTATGGAAGACCGTCCATACGGCGAGCGCATTCAATGCATTCAAATATTAATAAACTCATTAAAATTTAATCTTGTGTGTGCTCACTCAGCTCCCAAAGCCTGAAGGAACATATTGTTATCAAAGAGCCAACAGAATAACAATTAATGGTGCATCCTATACACAGCATCAGACTCAGGTATGTGCTGGGAGCTGCAGTCTGGGGATCTGGGAAGTGCTCAGACAAACAAAACACAAAAGATACTTTTGTTTTTGTATAAGGGGATTTGAGGGTTTTATGGAGCAGAAATCGGAGACGTATTTTATTAACGCACAGCAACGCCTTGGAAAAGATTCCGAGCAGAGGGAGGCTTTTGGATCCGTGGAGCTGTGACGGAATTCGCCCGGATCCCTCTTGTCCACGCGTTACTGACCAGCCTGAGCCAGCAGAACAGGTGGAAGGTGTGGGGAAAAGCTAGAAAGAGAGCAGAGAGGGTGAATGTGCCACAAACCGGCGTCACCTTCAGTTTAATTGGAAGAGGTTTGGCATTTTTCTGAAATGAAACAACAGGGAAACGGGAAATACAATTACACCCACAGAGAGATGTGTCAAACAGGTTGTGAGCTCTCACCGTGCAGTCTCACTCCTCTGTAATGAACAGTTCTTGTAGCCAAAGGCACTGAGGGTGGCTTGTTTCACAAAAGGTGTGAAGCGAAGACTCTGTGCTGTGAGGGTTTGAGAGAGACAGCAGCCCTCCCCAGGCTCAGTGAGGGCGAGATAAATAGTAAAAAGCAGACCTCGCCATCTGGACCTGTCATGGGAGGGAGACAACATTAGGACAACACTGAAGCTGACAACAAATCTACCCGCTGTGGTACTTTCCCGGTGTTAATAGTGCCTTTAATTAATGTAAACATATCATTTAGGAGGTGAGGAGATATTAATAGCAGGTCAAAAAGGGGCAGAGATTAAACAAAAACAGCAGTCGGCTGGTAGAAAGATTGTCAATAACCTGTTGTGCATGCTGCATAATCGTCTCTTATCTTTAAATGGCATGTTGCATACTGGGATAATGAGCAGCCGCCGCTCAGACGAGTACAAATGCCATGGTGATGAATGAGGAGGCTGGGAGATGTGCTAATGGGGCCGTCTTCTCAACACTGGGGTTTCCAAAAAGAGACCAAACATACTCCATATGGGGGGGTTTTGGCTCATGTTATTTGAAAGAATTTTCTTAATGCTTGTTTTTGATTAACCTTTAATTCTTTTATTTATTTTTACCTCGTCCACCTTTTTGGTTGTGTTAGCAGGATGACTCCGAACGTTATGGACAGATTTCAATCAGAATTTCTGGAGTTGTTGAGGGAGGTACAAGGAGCAGTTGTTTACATTTAGGTGGTGCTCCGGATCTGTTCGTGATCTGGATCCAGGATTTTACGTAGGTACAACATTCACAAATTTGTGCTATCTCAAAGATTTTGAACCAAAATTGCTGAAACTTTATGGAAATATAACTTATTTCCCAGGAACATATGATTTCGTTTTAAAGGTCAAAGGTCATCGTCACCAAAAATGTTCCAAGAATTAAGAGAGTACAGTAAGAAATGGAGTATGACAGCACTGGGTGTAGGTATGTGATCCACTGAGCGCCCTTCTAGGAGCTTATTTTAAAACAGATCCTGCGTCTTTAGTTTTTAATAGAAGTTTTTACTTGAGTCTTAAAAAAAAAGAAAGACAAAATATACATTTTAATGTGGGTCCAAGTCATAGCGGCTGGCAGCTATAGGAAAGACATCTCTGATCTATGGCCACAGTCTCCAAATCTTGTGGAGGGATCCCATTTGTCCCTAAGCCAGATGGGATCAGAGATCCCTGTAGTGTATTTTGGGTGCTGCGCAGTCTCCTTCCTGCAGGGCATGTCAAGAATACCAGGAGGCATCCTGATCAGCAGCTTTACTGCAGTGGTTAGCAGTTATGAGTTCCTCAGCCTGTTCCTGACAAACAGCCCAGCTACGCTGTGACGGACGCTGATCGAAATAACTTCTTTTCACAAAAAAAAAAAACAAAACAAAAAAAGTTGGATGGTGTTCTGTAAAATGTAAATAAAAATAGAATATATGCTAATCTTTTAACCCCTATCATTGTTTTGTTTATAACACGAAGTTTAAGACCAGTTCATCTAGAACTTTAGCTTCAGGCTTCGCTCCCTCGTCTGTTACGGCGTCTTACATCAGCCCACACGTCTCGTGTTCAGTCACACCATCGCTTCTGAAAAACACCCCACTGCATTCGAAGACCTTGTTACTTAGCACTAAGTACGGCACATTGAAGTGCAATGAGGAGACTTTGGATGCACTTTGCTAACCAAGCGTGCTAGCATCTGCTGATCAGTTAACATCCCACCGTCTCGTCTAAGCAGGGTCGATTCTGCCTCCGGAAACCAACACGTCAGCGGGCATGAAGCTAAAGTTGACTCTTCAGGAGGCAACTTTGCAAACCAGTGGGTGACGTCACGTTGGCTGTGTCCATCTTTCACATACAGTCTATAGCAGTAAGCTCACTCCCAACCCAAACCCACCAATGCGATCGTCCCACATTAAAATTAACAGCATGAATCCAGCAGGGATTGTTACACTGGCACAACTTTCCATGAAAGCTTCACATTATCATCAGAAACACTGCAGCCTACACCCCCCTGATAGCACTGTCACTGTTTCAGCATGTCATCAATTTGTTTTACTCTTATTATCTCATATCTCTTTCATCACTTCCACTTAAAACAGAGCTACAGTATATTCATGTGTCCTATTTTAGGCTGAATCCAAGGTAATTATTGTTTGGCTGATGTAGTCTGTATGATCAAAGTCCTTTCAAGTTCCCCTTGGATTATTTTTTTTCTTTATCAGACTTTGTGACTTTCTCAGTGTGTCATCACATTCAACGTAAGCATGTATATATATTTTATCGCTGCTGCCTCCTTTCTCTCCTGCACCACTTCAAAAGTCCTGGAAACGCTTGTTTGTCTTTTCTTGTTAAGTCACAGTTGTAGGGGAAAAGCTCCTGGTCAGCCCACACAGATGTGATATAGTGATCTTTCCACATGATAAAACCCCATCATCGAACCGCCACAGGAAAAATCTGCTTCATTTCCAAATGAGCAGGACTTTGTGTTGGGAAGGCAACCGCGTACATGGTCAATTCACAGCCTGCGATACATGTAATCACTGCTCGCTTGGATTTACAGGTTCCCCCGGGGTCACGTTGCCTTAGCGGCTGTGTGTCACACCCACAAAACATCTGGAAATGCCACTGGCTAAGTGCTGATCCAAACAAGAAATCATCGGCCATTTAATGAGTGTATGAAGCTTTTGGGCTGGGAGTTTGATCAAAGCGAGGTTCACTCGACTTTGTCTCCTTCCCTCCCGTGGGCTTTTCATCATATCACATCACAAGGACAAGGTGAATGGAGAGTAAGCATCCAAGGCGGGATGATTAAAGCAGCGAGGCAAAGGCACAGCGTTCCAGCCCTTCCAGGTGAAAAGAAGAA
Organism: Australoheros facetus; assembly: GCA_030220045.1. NCBI lineage: Eukaryota > Metazoa > Chordata > Actinopteri > Cichliformes > Cichlidae > Australoheros > Australoheros facetus. Next base: position 8,912 of record JASGAU010362890.1, read on the forward strand.
AAAAAGGATCTGGCTTGTTTTTCAGAAATAAAAATTGAAAACCCACGTATGGGGCTTTAATAGATTTCAGGGGCGCGAGGGTCACTAAACACACTGAACACATGTCCACGCGTGTGAAAAACAAGCTCAGGTTTAGAGATTTAGTCACGTGTGTTATAAGCTTCATCCAGCTGGACTTCAGAGGTTGGGGTTGTATTTTCCCTCAGAACAATCATAATCCATCTTTTTCCTTATATTGTCATCAAAATGCAAATGTCGACCATTAAACAAATCAATTCGATGCTTGAGTCCTGGTTCAATTCCAGTGGAACGTATAAGGTTAATAATGAAAGCTGAAAAGGAGAGATTCTCATGTCACTCTAATTTATTTCCAGATGAACGTCTCTCCTCTTTTTTTTTTTTCCTCATTTCAAAAACTTTTCTCACCTCCCATCATGCAATTATCTGGTCTTTGCACATTTGGGTGTATCGCCTACTTGCCTCAGTTCACTTGTCTTTCATATCCCACCACCTCCCTTTCTCCTCCCCAGTGACATCAGACATCACATCCCTGTTATACTCTCTAGAAATATGAAATCCAATCCATCTGTGCTGTTTCAACACAACCTTGAACTGTGATAATCACGTCCCTGCTGTATTGTGACGGAGCCAAATATGTTGCACAAGTATTCTGCTCTCAGAGCAGCGTTAGCTAACGCTGCTCTTTCTGTAGCCACAGTGTTGACATGAGAATCTTTGACTCATGAAGGTGCAGCGTAAATGGACAGAAATGAGAGGTTTATTTATTACCCCACCTGCACCATAGCCATGCGGCAAACCTGGCTGCCTGCTCACCCACTGAGCCACCCTGGCACCCACACAGAACCAATTTTAAATTGTGTCTTTAGGCACTTTGTAACTAGCAGCCTGCTACATAATTTCTTCCCATTTATTCAGTTGAATCTATGAAACAATGCCAAAGGTAACACAGTTTGACATGCATAAAATAGGAATTTTGAACCAGCACGGTGATTCCCAAAGAGCTCTTATCCAAAAACTTGGTGTAGCTCTGCATGCTGTGCAGTGTGTCCTGAAACAATCTGAGGAAACTGAACAAGTGGAGGACAAAAGAAAAATCAAACAGTATCTTAAAGTCATGTCCTTCAGAAATAGGTAACAATCCAGCAAAGACCTGATGTGGTTCCTGAGAGATGCATCTGACACTTCAGCTGATCCATCTGCTGTTCACCAAAACCTCATAAGAAAGAAATTACAACAGAGTTCAGGATGTGTTGAAGAATAAAGGTGGTCATACCAAATATTAACTTTGAAGCTCATTAGCATTGTACAAACTCATCTTATATAGAATATGTCCACGTATGTCTGCAGAGGGTTCAATAAATCGTTGCATCTATTTCCCATTTTCTTTGCAAATTATATAGAAATGAAGAGTGACTCAAAACTTTCACGCAGTAACATTTTTAAATATCTTTTAATGCTTTTAATATAAAATGGCCCTATGACAGCTGGGATAGGCTCCAGCTCCCCCACGACCCTGCACAGGATAAGCAGAAGAGGATGGATGGATGGAATTGATACACTACATTTTCAGATCACTGGCAATGTGCTGGTGAAACTTTGGGCTTTGGCTCAAAATAAAATTGCTTTTATTGGTGAAAAATTGGTAGAGAGCTTTGCTGTTCCCAGACTCATGCCAGGGTAGTGCTACGAAAAAGACAATCATGTTTATGGAGGACCAAAAATTGCCATTTACTTTTTTGTTTGGTGGCCAGATTTGGACCTGTGTGGAAATCAGTCTAAAGCTTTGATTCTCATCCTTCATTCATCCTTCATCACTTTAACTGGTGAGGATGCGTGCAGTGCCGATTCAGCTGCGAGCCTCTGATTTAAGGATGAAACAGTTAAACAGGATAATGGTTACATGTTACCATTTTAAGATGCATTTTTTTAGGTTACTAATAACACGAATACAGCTGAGATTCGGGATGTTTTCAGTCAGTAGTTTTGACTTGTTTTTGTTCATTTCACTTCTTTGACGTTTTAGGAAATGAAAGCGAGACTTTTCGATTTTTGTTTTGAGAAATAAATATTTAATGTCTAATACGCAGTTGATTTAAAAGGCTGTGAATAGCAGAGGTTAATATGGCTTTTGAACTTCTATTGAGGCGTGCTTGTTAAAGTCAAAATGGATAAAGGGGAAATTTTTAAACCCTCAGCGGGCTGCTTTTTTTTTTTTAACTCCTAAAAGCTGCTGTAAGCTCAGAAATCGAGGCGCACATCTGTCTCTGGGGCTTCGACAGAATTGATGTCTGAACCGTGAAAATGCAGCACAGGAAGGAAGAGAAAAGTACATTTGGGACTGAATCTGACTGAGCTGTTGGGATTTTATTGATTTTGCTGCATTAAATGAGCATTATGCTGTTGTGTAAGACTACCTTATTATCAGCTTTTATAAAGCTTCAACATAATGCTGCCCAGGAGGCACAGCATGCAGTCAGGCCCTTAAGTATTTGGACAATGACACTTTTTTTTTTGTAATTTTGCCTCTGTACAGCACCACACTGGATTTTAAATCCAACCATCAAAGTTCAGACTTTCAGCTTAACAATTTAACTCAAGTATAGAATTAACTGTTTAGGATTTACAGCCATCTTTATCCAGAGTCTCCCAGTTTGAGAAGCTCAAAGGTGATTGAAAAATTGACTGACAGGTAGTTTTTTACGGTCAGTTGAAGCTTGTTCCCTCACTATTTCTTGACATCTTAATCAGATAATTAATTATTAATTCATTAATAATTAAGTGTTCAACTTGCATTTTGCAGCTGTTCGCTGGAGCTCTCAATATGAGGCCCAGATGGCTGCAGGAAGCTGATGGCAGTCGCTGGGACTGTCCTCTGGGCTTGTCCCTTCCTTGCAGTTGCTTTGGTCGCTGGTCTGTATTTTGCATGGAAGTGACAAACTTGTCTCAAAACTCCGGCTGCTCTCGAAGCTGTAGTGAAGCTGAAAAGTGCAACACAAACTGGAAACACAGATAACTTGCCTTCAAAGTAAAAGTTGTGCCTTCTGAAACGCGCGTATAGCGCTGCTGCGGGTGTGCCTCACCTGAAATGTGTTGGCTTCAGGTGAGGCACACCTTTTACTGGTTTGCATTGCACTTTTTCAAGTTTTATTTCCACTCAGCTGGTAGTTGGGGAGTATTTGCAAACCAACAAGAAACTGCAGACAGCCCTGAAATCTGCTAACAACCAAAGCAATCACGAGGAGGTTGTTGGTGCAGCACCTTTTAATACCTGATTTCACCCAGCAGGAACCACTGCTGGCCAGAAGGGGAATACACATGGTGATTGTAGCACGTCCAATGTGGCGGACAAATCTCGAGCAGCGTACTCGTGACGTCACGTGAGAAACCTCAATAAGCATAATACAGAAATCTGGCTCCTCAGCTCTTGTCCATCTAATAAGATAGAAAACTGGAGTTATTTGTTCTGAAATTATAATTATAGTCACCTGTTTCTAATCTTCATAATATAGATCTCTCTCTCTCTCTTTATGCCATTTATTCTGAATCTTTTACAATGGCTTTTACCAGTGTCATTTAAAATAATGTCAACCGTATAATCGAAGTAATAAAAGGATAAATGGCATTGATCCCTTTGTTGTCTTGCATCAGTCGTACTGCTTGCCGCTGGCCTGCCATTTCTGAGGTGTTGACATCATTGACTGCTTCGCCTTGTGGATGTCTGATGTGAATGTCAATCCAGTGGCTCCTGGGAAATAAATGCATAGTACTGCTTGCCTGTCAAGTGACAAGGTGTTCTAATGGTTTGTGGTAATGCCAACTGTGGTAGGAGAGAAAAAACGATTTGAGTTCTTGATCTGCGATGCAGCATCAAACTCGTATCGGTTTCTGTTGGCGCTTCAGTTTAGTTCAGACCTGCATGATCATGTTTTGTCTCAATTATTACTCAGCTCAGTCTCAGACTCCAGTTTCATAGATGCTCGCTGTTCTTCTGTGCGCCATCACGCAACTGAGCCTGGAGTAAACAGGTTATAGTGATCAGCTGTCACTGATATCGGTGTTGTTGTAGGTTGTTCTGATGGTCGCATTTTTCCATCCAATATTCCCCCCACAGGTACGTGACTTAATTGAGCCAGTATGAAAGGGCATGCATCATAATGTCAGAGCTGGAGCTGATTTGGTGTTATTTGGCAGAACAAAGCGTCATTAAGTTGTCACTCAGTCAAAACAACACATTGTGTGGTTAGAGGTCCCTTTGATTACCTGCAACAGAAAAATATGTGTGAATATGTTGAGCTCAGAAAGATGCTTGAGATGCAGGCAGGATGGATAAGCAAATGTAGACTTTAATAAATTGAATACATTCTGGTGGAAAATACAGTACGAAAAATTAATATCAGATCACATATTTGTTTGCAATTGTATTGATCCTAACAGTGTCAATACTGTAGGCGCAGGTAGGTACAGGTAGGCACTCAGCCCCTCCCCTCACTGGCAGCTGAAGTAGTTAACATAACACTTCAAAACATATTGCTCCTGTTTCAGCAACACTGAAGTATGAAGCAGTTTTCATTAATGTATCTATTTAACTGTTAGCAGTTACCCGTTAAGTTGCCATTACAGTGGCTGCTAGTGGCTATGGCTATCATTAAGGTAGCAGCAGTCCTGCCTGTCTGTAATGTTAATGGACAGTGTTAATTTCATAGGATGACACACTTATTTGGGTCCCAAAAGTGTTATGTTTCCCTTGAAATCCCAGACTGGATCTTCATTTTTCCCCTTATGTATTAAAAATCGAGTATTTTACTAGGTTTCTGTATCAAGTATGAAATTCTAGTATCTTGGAAACCTTATTCTCAATAATGGATACCAATAGATATGATACTGGAGGTGGAAATCTGCCTGGAAACCTGACAGTTTTTGTCTAATTGAGTGAAGTTTTTTTTTTTTTTTTTTTTTTTAAATATNCATTGATAGTTAGGAGATTACATTATGGACTGAGGTGGACCAATTATCGGGTATTGTAAAATATGTTGAGTTGCTGGATTGTAAGCTTTGTGGTGTTCAGTTAAGTTCACAATGTGTGTGTATATATATATATATATATACATATATACATAAGAGCACTTATACACCACCTGCTCTGTGCAGCTGCTCTGCATAGCCAGCAGGAGATAAACTAATTAAAGTGAAAAGTTCCTGAGTGTGAATATATGCAACTCTCTAAATAAGAAGCAGGCAAAGCAAAGGTTTCCCAGAAGAACAGGTGAACAGACAAAGGGCTGCAAGAATCATTCGACTCCAAGCTGTAACCGTCACATTCGCTCTCAGTGTCCTGTGCTACCGTCCTCTGGTTAGCTTTATGTTTCCAGGATGACGTCTCCCCCATTTGTCTGCAGTCAGGACACTTTGGTTCCCATTCAGAGTATTGATGGTAAAACCACAGAGGACTCTAATCTCCTCCTGTACCATTACAGAGAGCACAGCGTGTAAATCATCTTTGGTTGTGACGCTTCAGGCAATAAACTACGTACATGTATAGAAAAACAAAAGAGAGAGAATCCGCATTGCTCTTGGAACAGAAGCGACTGGATAAATCTCAGTTATTTCTTAACCTTTTTATTGAAAAGTGTGACCTGTCAAATCTTTAAAAGGAATTTTTTTCTCTTACTTCATCAAAATCAAACACCGTACTTGTACCTCTTTTAACAAGCTGTCTCTCTTCATCCATTTCAATTCCTTTCACTTTTTCCACCTGTCTTCTTCTCCTCCTTCTTCAGAGAATAAAATTTTTCTCTTTCACTCTTTCTCTCATCTCATCATCTATGGCTCAAGGGAAGTGTATCTTAGGTCTTACAGAGCAGCTCTACTTAAGCACAATAAGAGGACTTGAATGTAGTGCCATAAGCCAATCCGCTGTCAGCTCTGGAGGGGCTGCTGAGGGGATATTGCACCAGCTGACAAGTAAATAAGCCACTTGGGAACTGGAGTGCCTCCCTTAAGAGACAGAGGGTGAGGAAACAAAGAGAAGAGGCCAAGAGAGCAAGCTTAATGGCAACATTATATCCTGCCACCCTGGAGACCTCATCACCTCGCTGAGAAACTTGTCATTATCAAGTCATTAGCTGTAAAAATGAAGGATTTCATGTATCAAAATACATATTCTTGAACAAAGAGGTACTTTCTTACTGTACTTACATGTTTCAGCTCGTCAAACAGATTTTAATATTAGACAAAGATGACTCGAGTAAATAGAAAATGCAGTTTTTAAATGATGACTTTATTAAACCCACCTCCCCCTGTGTGAAAAGTAATTGTCTCCTAAACCTAATTGGTTGTGCCACCCTTGGCAGCAAGAGCTGCAATCAGGCATTTGTAATAACTGGCGATGAGTATTTCACATCACCGAGGAAGAATTTTGGCGCACTCTTTTATGCAGAACTGTTTTAATTCAGTCACGATGGAGGGTTTTCGAGCATGAGCGGCTTGTTTAAGGTCATGTCAAAAGATCTAAACCATTCAGAGGTGGACCTGCTGCTGTGTTTCAGATCGTCGTCCTGCTGCATAACCCAAGTGAGCTTCAGGGCACGAGCCGATGGCTGCACCTTCTCCTTCAGGATTTTCTGGTAGAGAGCAGAATACGTGGTTGCATCAGTGACGGCAGGTCGACCTGAAGCAGCAAAGCAGCCAAAGACCATCACACCACCACCACCACGTTTGACTCTTGGTGTGATGATCTTTTTAATGAAGCGCTGTGTTAGTTTTAGGCCAGAGGCCAGAAACTCAAACCTTCCAGGAAGTTCAGCTTCTGTCTCGTCAGTCCACAGAATTTCCCAGAAGTCTCGGGGATCATCGAGATGCTTTTGAGCAGATGTGAGACGAGCCTTTGTGTTCTTGTTGGTCGGCAGAGGTTTTCTCCTTGAAGCTCTCCCACGGAGGCCATTTTTGCCCAGTCTCTTTCTCATTTCTCTCTGGATGAGTCGTCGATGCGCGTTTGGAGTAATTTTGGTAGGCCGGCCGCTCCCGGGAAGGTTCATCACTGTTCCAAGTTTTCTGCATATGTGGATAAAGGCTCTCAGTGTGGTTCGATGGAGTCCCAAAGCTTTAGAAATGGGTTTGTAACCCTTTCCAGACTGACAGATGTCAGTGACTTTGTTTCTCATCTGTTCTTGATTTTCTTTAGATTGTGGCATGATGTGTTGCTTTTTGAGATCTTTCAGCCTGCTTCACTTTGTCAAACAGCTTCTGAAAGCTGAGAACATCGGGTTATTGCCGTAATTGTTGCCAGACGTCCGCGAATGGTGGCACTTTTGAAGTGGGCACGTGGTAAATAAAGGGTTAATAAAACAACTCCAATCTTTGTCTAATATTAAAATTTGTTTGATCTGAAATATTTAAGTGTAACAAATGTGCACAAAACTCTGGGGGATACACATTTGGCAAAGTGATGGCGAGAGGTTGCTGGCTGTCCCCAGGCGAAAATATCAAAGTCACGTCAGCATCAAACTACAGGCAACTGCAGCAATCTGCTACGGTCCAAAGCAATCGCAAGAAGGTTTCCAGTGCAGCACCGTGTACTTCTTTGCAGCCAAATTCACCTAAATTGCCTGCATGACTGGGGCTTTAGCAACTGATTTCACAGCAACTGCCAGCATTCGCCAACCAATCAGGGAGTATGCATTTTCCCAGTGGGTTCCCAGATTTGTGCCAACTGGTGTCTAGGCCTTCATACCAGGGGTGTAAAAGAACCAAACTTTGCAACGGAAAAAAATTAATATCCAAGTTCCCTGATGATGAGACTGTGACATTCCCTCAATTAGTCCGTGTATTGAACACAATTGTCATGTTTTCCGAGGTTTTCCGTCCTTTGAGTTTCAGCCCTGTTTTAATCTCATCATCTTGCTGGAGCCTCCTCTGTTTCGGTTTCTGAATTGGCATCGGTGTGCTGACGGTTCATTTCAATTTGTGAAAAGGCATCTGGTGCTAAACTCGGTAAACAAATGTCTTTAAAAAAGCTACATCTACCTACAGTAGCTGCTAAAATCAGGAAAAGCTGCAGTTTTCATATCCATAAATTAGACGCCGGCTCCACGCCATCTTACATTTTGACCCTTTGCAGGAAAAACACTCGGGACTGTTATGGCTTCAATTGCAGCACAAGCTCAAACAGCTGTTATTTTTATGGATAATGTTGAAAGTCATAATGGTTCCTGTTTTTACTAACGCTGTGCTAAGTTGTTTCCTTTGGCAGAAAGATTTGCCTGGTGAGTGCGGCTGAGGAAGTACGCTCTGAAAGATGTGGGGCAGATGTTAATGGGATAAAGACAGAGACTTGAACAATTATATTATAATTTTCTTCTCCTCGTGAATCAGTAGTAACAGTATTTGCTGCAAACAATCTGAATTGTTCCCTAATATTTACCAAATCTTCCTCGCGCTGCCTTTAAGTGTTTCTTCATTTACTTTCTGAATTATTTCATTAGTCAAATGGAATTTGGTGGATTTATTACTGGGCTCAGCTGAAACCTAACAGCAAATGGCTTTGACAGAAGCTGGGTTAAAAACATATGTGCGCACACACACACACACACACATACATACACACACACACACACACACACACACACAGTGTGTTGTACACTACATCTGTGCTCCATGGAGAATGCCCAGTGTGACAGCTGTTGGCACGTTTAATTTTCTTTTTCTTGTCTAAATCAGAATAAACACAGCCTTTTCCCATGAACCCGTTTCTTGGCTTTGCCAGCATAAAACTGCATTACCCACACATCAATATCACTCTTTGTTGACCCACACACACACACACACAAGTGCTATGTAGCAGCTGTACACATGCCCACTTACACTTGTGCTTAGCAGTTATCTTTAGATGAAATATGCTGATTATATTCCTCTCAGAAACATAATACCAGAGACAGTCACACTGCACCACTAAACACAACTCGACTCCTTTGATTTTATTTCTTCACTCTGTTTAACTTGAGGCTGTAAATCAATAATTTTCTTGCTTACTTATTAAAAAAGCATTCGAGGCAATTTTGCTTAATGCAAACATCAAATCTGAATTCTTACAATAAGTTTCTATTTTGTCTCGCGTTTATTTACTGTGTGGAAGAATTAAAATCGTCAAATATTTATTTGTTTCGATGTAAATCAGCCCACAAATTACTGTGTTTAATGTCTTTGTGAAGCAAAATGATCTGAGTAAATGCAGAGCTGAACACATGAACCTCACAGTGAGAAAAGCACTCTGTTTGTCACAGCATTCAAGATATGGCGTCAGCATTAAACCTGCCGAGAGCACCTAAAATGCTTTTGCTAAACTACTGAAATGAAAGCAAATCCTTCTAATTACATTAAGTCAATGATCCTTTTTTTGGTAATGTTATGTGTAGTTAAAATCTTCCACTTAAAAGACATTTTAAGTACTTACTTCTGTCATGTTTTATTTTGGCGATTGCAGGTTTACACCCAGCTCACCAACCATGGAGTATATTTTACCAAGAAGATTTTTTCTGTTCCTTATGTTAGTAAGTAAATTATTATTATTTTTTTTTTACTTTTAATGACTTGCAGTTGGTTATTTTGGTATACCTGTCATGATAAAATTGAATTCTTGTGTAATTTCATCTTTGGATCTGAGGATAGACACACAGGGAGAGGGACCAAAGCAGAACAGGTGAAATTATTTCCTCCAAATTGTTTTTGTTTTTGATTAGGAAACAGGAAAAAAAAAAAAAAAAGGTAAGACGCAAATTTAGTGGAGCTTATTAAGACGGCAGAAATACATCTTAACATTTGCACAGGATTAAAATTTAACTTTTGATTAAATGACACACAGCTGCTCGTCTCATTATCCTTAAAACATAATTAGGCACACATTAGGTGACTTTTGCCTTACTCTGCAACATCACCTGAGATGCATTTTCACATAATTGCCAGTTAATATACAGTAAAGTTATTAAACTGAGCGTCAGAATTACAAAGAAAAGTGAATTAAGCAACTGCGGATGTAGCATGGGTGTTAGTGCCAGATCAACCGGTCTGAGTAGCTCAGAAACTGCTGATTTACTGGGATTTTCCCACAAAACCATCTGAAGGATTCACAGAGAATGGCCCCAACATAGAAGGCATTTCTATGCTGGAAATATCTTGTTGATGTCAGAGGTCAGAGGAGAAGACTGCTTCAGTATGCAGAAGAGCATCTCTGAACACATAACGTAGCAGATCTGGATGCAGATGGGCTGAAGCTGCAGAAGACCACACTGAGCGCCACTCCTGTCTGCTAGGAACAGGAAACCGAGGCTGCAGTTCACACTGGCTAAAATTGGAAAAAGGGTGCCACTGTTGTCAAACACCCCAACCTACCTGAGTACTGTGCCTTACACCTTTATCACCCCTTTATGTCTATTTTGTGACTGTTTCCAGCAGGATAATGCACCGTGTTACCAAGCTCAAATCATCTTAAGCCGGTTTGATAAGAATGACGGTGAGTTCACTGCACTCAAATGGCCCCCACAGTCACCAGTTCTCAATCCAGTTGAGCACCTTTGGCGCATGCTGGAGCAGGAAAGTTTCATCATGGATGTGCAAGTGATAAACCTTTTTTTTTTTTACACTGAACCAAAACTGGCATCTTTTCCTTCCTTTAACTGAGGTGCTTTTGTTGCCTAAACTTAATCATCTATGATTACGTGTCACAGTCATGCAATTGTATGCCTTAAAAAAAAGTGTTGCCTTGGAATAAAATCCTGCAACAGCGCAGCCATAAAAGCACATTTTGAAATCCATAAATAGAATTTCTGGGTGCGAAGGTTCGATTTTCAGGTCAAAATATGAGAACTTTTGCAACAGAAGTAACGCGGTCAGTCTTTACCGGCCAAAACCACAAACCTGTCTGTCAGCAGATTTTAGGCTAGCAAAGAGGGGATTTTCCCCCTGAAGTTCAAACATGCCAACACACATATCACAGCGTACCGCCGCTTCTGTGTCTCACTGTTCCTGCACTTGATGTGTGTGTGTGTGGGTGTGTGTGTGTGTGTGTGTGTGGCTATTCAGCCTCATATTAACAAATCAAAAGAAAGCTATTTCAGGAATTTCTGACATTTGGAAGATGTTTTTCTGTGGTTGTTTTTTTTTGCAGTGCTTCATGTCTTAGCAATGGGTTGCTTTTCACCACAGTGTTAGTAACAAAGCATCTGCCACAGCTAAACATTGTGTGGAGGGTGAGTCTTTCTCAGAGCTGTATTATACTGCGGAGCAGCAGTCAGAGGTTACAGGGGACAGGGTGCTCTGTTTGAGGGGGGAAGCTTTCTTTAGTCTGAAACGCTGACCAGTAAATAGATTTTAAACAGTGTTATTAATGCATATTCTGCTGTTTTATGACTGGCTGTAAAACATTAATAATGTGCCTGTATATGTATCCTATCTTATCAAAAAGTCATTTAGAAAGTTTGTTATATTCTAATGGACTGAAATTAGTTTTTAGACCACCTCTGCATACAAAACCAATCAGTCATCAGACCTAGAAGGCTAAATGACCCATTTTTGCACATAAGTCTTTGTGATGACACATCCCTGGTGAGTGTACAGTTACAGCTGCACTTAACATTTGTATTTATATGCATAAATGGTTCCATAGTGTAGCGGTTTACACATTGACCCAACAAGCAAAAGATCCTCAATTTGATCCCAGGAGGAGACACAAATCCCTTTGGAGTTGCGTCAGGAAGGGCGTCCAGCCAAAAAGACAATTTGGTAACACATTAGCCACATAGCCACTGGTTACAATATATTTGCAATGGTGTTTGTGTGTCTGGGTGTGCACTGCAAACCCCTACTGACTCAAAAAAACAAGTAACACACCCAGCTTAACTAGTCTGGGCAGCAGGATAGCTTGCTCGCCGACACTGCTGCTTTGTTCCGCAGAACTTCACATCCACCGTGAGCGATGAGTCTTCCTCAGTGTCTGAGTTAAATTCTCAGCTGTACTTCAATACCTAGTAGCACTATACAGCAACCACCAAACTACCAAAATACAGCAACCAGCAATGGAGCAGGCCATTCACCTAAAGTCAGAATGTTATTCCAGTTGCCTTAATGTGCACTGCTGTTGTTGCCTTTTGATGGGGCCAAGTTTGGCTACCTGGAAACCTAAAAAATAAAGTGAAACATTTACACTGTAAAAAATATGTATTTTAACTCAAACAAAGGATTTTTTTAATCCTAGCAACAACAACAAAAGAGGAAGATCGCGGGGTAAACATGATAATAAACTCAATTAAATTTTATTTATATAGCGCCAAATCACAACAAACAGTCGCCTCTGGGTGCTTGATATTGTAAGGTAAAGACTCTACAATAATACAGAGAAACCCAAGAATCAAAACAACCCCCTATGAGCAGCACTTGGTGACAGTGGGAAGGAAAAACTCCCTTTTAACAGGAAGAAACCTGCAGCAGAACCAGGCTCAGGGAGGGGGGGTCATCTGCCAACCCAAGGAACCACAAGTAAGCCAGCAGTCTGAGAGCAAAGTGCTCTGTTGGGGTGATATGGTACTATAAGGTCTTTGAGATAAGATGGGGCCTGATTATTCAAC
>JASGAU010362891.1:0-16935 GCA_030220045.1 Australoheros facetus
AGATGACGCACATCAATTAGTTACACTGCAGGAATGTCTTAAAGACATTAAGGCCTGGATGACCTCTAATTTCCTGCTTCTAAATTCAGATCAAACTGAAATTCTTGTACTTGGCGCCACAAATCTTAGAAACATAGTGTCAAACCAGATACTTACTCTGGATGGCATTACTTTGGCCTCCAGTAACACTGTGAGAAATCTTGGAGTCATTTTTGACCAGGATTTGTCCTTCAATGCACATATTAAACAAATATGTAGGACTGATTTTTTACATTTGCGCAATATTTCTAAAATTAGAAACATCCTTTCTCAGAGTGATGCTGAAAACTAATTCATGCATTTATTACTTCTAGGGTGGACTATTGTTATTCATTATTATCAGGCTGTCCTAAAAGCTTCCTGAAAAGCCTTCAGCTGATCCAAAATGCTGCAGCTAGAGTGCTCATTAGCTGTGCCTGCATGTTAGGCATAACTAGTGACTGCAAAGTTTCTGTACTGTGTGAAGATTTAATACTTGTTACAAATTTAGCCTCACTAGGTTAGTCTTGATTTCAGTAATATTTGGGGGGCCGGATGTGGCCCACCAGCCACCAGTTGACATTCACTACCATAAAAGTTGGTGCAAGAAAAGTTTCCAGACTTTTTAAAAAAGTTTTTCAATGAAACCCTTTTAGTTAGCGTCAGACATAACTGGAATCCAAACCAGTAAGGAATATGACTAATGTCCCACATTCAGATGGTCACAACCATCTGTGGAGAAATTGAGTAATACTATGAAGTGGTGAATGAACTACTGGTAAATGTGTAATGGAATAGAATTCATGAGCAATAGTGTAGTTAGTTTGAGACAATGCACCAAAAATGGTGAGTATTCTTGCATGCTCATTATTGTTAGGCAGCTAAAAATGCCAAGTTCTGAGTAGACTGCCTGGTGCTAAATCAGTAAGTGAAGTTGAAACACGGGATGAGGGTCACTGAAAGCCCAAGTAATGCAAATATAATCAGGCTGCACTCTGCAGTAACTGCAAGAATATCAAGATGCTGGCAGCATGTTTGAGAGCCATTAATACATTTAGTTAGCACACACTTTGTCAACATAGCACTCGAGTGTGGAGACCAGTTTATGAAACTGAAATATATTTTCCAGATGACATATTAAGTTTCTTGCTCCATATAGCTGTACTACCAATAAATGTGATAATCAACATACATAGGCAGTATAGTCTTTAACCAGAGCATTACCCTATGCCCTGCTGGAAACTACTTGTGCACAGATGAAAAGCATGACAAGGCAATATTTACTTGTTACCATAGCAGCAGATGAATTAAAAAAAAAAAATCTTTTCAAAAGTAAGCCAGAGGAAAATAGGTAAGTGTGGAATAATGCAGACATGGTCCATAAATGATAATTTGGGGGTAATTTTGTATTTAAACGGTTATTTATAATGCACGTGCACTCACACATTTTGCCTTTGTTCTGTGTTGCTAAATGAATTTTCTCTCAGTAAAGCAGCTGTTAAAAAGGATAAAACACTGATTTTTTTTTCCAGTAAGGAAAAAGGGCTAATCATTGTCAGAGGCTGATATCTGGGGTAGACGTGTCAGATGTGTGCATGAGCTCACTGTGATCGGCATTACCAAGTCTGCACCAACATGAAATGCTGCTAAAATGGAGCATGACTCTCAAAGACATCTCCCCTCTCACTGCGGCAATAAAACACATGCTGTGTGGCATATTCCTTGACATCATTCTTTTCAGCCAGCTTGACAATATTTCTTGCACACGTAAGGGAACGGCTTGCCAAGAACATCAATAAGTTTTGAACTGCTGTTTACCTTTTACAGCACTGCAGAAGACTTCACATGGCTCTCTTTGGAATAGCCAGTGATATCATTACTGCAACTCTCTGCCAGCCACCCACAGTGTTCCTGCAGCAAATGCAACCGAGACATCAGGTTGTCTTTATCTAGGGTAACACCTTCATGTGTTCTAAGCGTGTTGGCTGGAATCTAGCTGTTGGTTGAGCGAATGCGTCTGGTAGAGCTTTAATGCGAGCCAGCCACTGACTTCATCACCACAGCATTCACCACAGTAGTTCCATCCATCCTGCAACCCAATCTGCCAGCCAAGCCCTGCTTCCTTCCATTACTCCCTGGGAGTGCAGATGGGAATGGGAGTTGGGAGTTGGGGGTGGCGGTGGGGGTGGGTGGGTGGGGGCACTGTACCAAATCAAACATTTTGTAGCTACAGATGGAAATAAAGAGGTATAAGGACCACCACATACACAGCTCTTTGGTTGCACTCTACACAAAGTCTCAAAGCTACTGTTTTGGGTTTAGTTCTACATTTAATGTCATTCACATCAGTCCTGGCATCACAGCGGGCCATCAGACGCCAGGTTTTCTTCTTCCTTGCACTCACATTTCTTCGTAGCAAAAGGACTTTCCAGGCTCAATTGAATAAAACTGTTATATAACCATTTGTAGAAAAGGTCCAAGCAAAATAAAGTAACACAGCACATGACTAAGAGTATCAAAGTGCAAATACTGAATTTTCTTGATTTAATTGTGCATAATTCAGTAACCGCGATAACTACATAATTATAGAGAATTACACTTAGACATTGAGACTTGGAGCCTTATAAAGCTGCTATAATCAATATAGTAATAAAACATTTAACTGGAGTTACTCCCTGAGAGAAACCCAGTGATAATTATGAGCCCTCTGTGCTGTTTTCTACCATCTCTCAGCTCGGCTGTTTTGGCTCCACTACACTACTCTAATTAACGTCACATTCAACAACAGCAGGCAAGGAGTTTTCAGCAATAAAACTCTGAAAACCTTCTCATGATCACTCCAGCACTTTGATAGCCAGGTAGGTCCCTCAGTAGTGAGTGGAGACCAAATAAAAGTGAATAACTGACTTGGCCAGAAATTTAACACCAAACAAATCACAACAAAGCTCTGCTGTGTGTAGATGTCTAGTTTAAAGCTCCAGATAACAAGACTATTTTATCAGCAAACTGCACAACTCGGAACCCCCGCCACCATGTTAAACATTTGTCGGCAAAAACGCGTTTGTTCCCTCAGGTTATTTTGTGTCTGCTCCATTAGTGAGGTCATACCCACAGTTGTTCACTAATCACTCATAGATCTACAGCCCTGTCCAGACAGGTCATTTTCAATCTTGCTCCAGTGATGCCTTTTAGACACAACCAATGCTGTGCAGGACAAAGAAGTACTTTACAGGCCAAAGTCAGAGACAGAAAAAAAACACCCCTGCATCAAGTCACGTTACAGCACGAGTTAAAATAGGGTAAAATGAGACCAGGACCTGTAGAATGAATAATGTGTTTTCCCTAAATAAAACTGTGTTACAGAAATGTAGTATCTTACACATATGACTACAAATCAAGAATCACTGGTTGGGTAAGAGATAACACACTTTTTATAAATTTTATAAAATTTGGACACTGGTACTGCATATATTTTGTATTCTCATAAAATATAAGACACATTGCTAGTATGGACATAGGTCACTTGCATTCAGTTTTACAACTCACAACAGGCACTTCAAGGTGCTTTATACTGTAAGAAAAATTCCCTACAATATTAAAAAGAAACCCCAATAATCGGATGACCCCTATGGGCAAACACTTGGCAACAGTGGGAAGGAAAAACTCTCTTTTAACAAGAAGAAACCTTGGGCAGAACCAGGCTCAGGGAGGGGCAGTCATCTGCTGTGACCAGTTGGGGTGAGGGGAAAGAGAGGATAAAAGGTCACGTATGTAAATCAGAATAAAGACTGATATCATGCACTGGGACGTGAAAACAGGGACACAAAAGCCAACTTATGTTCCTCGCTTTCAAGTTGGTGCCCCTCTGACCCACGTCTGAAACCACACAGTTGTAAAATGACTTTTTAAAAGGTCATGCTGTTAATTTTAGGTGTTTTTGACAGCTGGTCCCCAATCTGCAGACACTTGCAAGAATAGTGCTTTCCCATTTCAAGATAGACATTAATACACATTCAGCATAATCAACACCAGTAAGCTGCAACTGGCAGGGAATGACACTCCATTCATTTCATTTACAGCCTGGAATGGGATGAAATGGAAATATCAACATTATAAATAGCTTTGCAACATAGAGGTACAGGAAAAGCCAACTGTCTCGATCCTCCCACTGAGCGGCTCTGGGGAAAATGTGGTTATGACTTTGAACAACCTGTTGCAAAAAAAAGAAGACATGAAATCTTAAAGAACTCTGTTTAAGCAGCAACAGTTGTAACCATAACTGGTCATTTCCTGCCTCTGATGAGAAGTCAGACACTACATAGATCTTCAGCAAATCTGTGAAGGGAACATAGAGTAAATTACGGGGTGACATCACTTGATACACCCCCGTATATAACTGCAAACAGAATGACCTCATAAGAAAAGAATGGGCCTTATATGGTTCCAATAAAGACATGTTATACCACATCTAAGAGCCAGTCGCTGTTGTATATTTTTCAAGAAGAAGACTTGGAGAAAACCAAAAGACAACATCCCTCGCTACAAATACTGTTTACCTTGGCAGTCATTCAGTGCAACATTTACATTTCTTTGCTTCGGCTCTATTTGACAGTTTATGAGTTTCTAGGATGTACCAGAGTTTTTCCCGTCACGGAGCTGAGAGTTCTGGTGGCCGACGTCCAGAGAGACATGACCTCCAGTGGTGTGACCCCAGGAAATGGGGTGGCACTGGAGGGGCTGACAGCCATCCATCACAAACAGCGCCCTGGGACCAGCTATAGTGCGCTCTCTGGCTTTCCTCTCAGCACTGGCCATTTCATGCTTCTTGAAATCCAATACACATTTATATTTAGCTTGGCCTCTGCACATTTTACAACACAGACAGGGCCAACAAAGACTAATGGCTTGATATGGTATGAGACATAACTGTTAATGGCCGTTGTATGAAATCCTGTCCATGGCAACGAACTGCAATTGCTCTGCTGTTTCTTTGTTGTCGCAAATGACACATAGCAGCGAGTGACCAGAGAGATAAACAACCGAAAAAGAATGACAAATGGAAGTCAGCTGTGGATAATGAATCAGCATACTTGGGTAATTATGTTGGATTCTTTTTATTAAAAAAAAGAAAAAAGCAGTTAACATTGTCTACACCTAAAACATTTAATCAACTTTATCATATAGCAGGGTCAGCACTCATAAGAACTACTCAGAATATCCCCTGGAAAATAGAGAAAATCTTGCACATTTGGCATGAGCAGTGTTTAATCTGCCAGACAATTCAGAATGACTAAATAACTTAATTTTAATATTTGACTCTGCTACATTCCTCCTAAACAACCTCCATTTGAGTTCAGGAGATGCACTTAACAATTCAAAGCATTACTGTGGAGGTTTAGAGAAACATTTAACCGGTTCAGCTCAACCTACACGTGAAGGCTGTAAGTAAATGCTGCTACATTCAGACACTGAAATCCTTTCACACATGACTTCACAAGCTTAAATGGATGTGAACTTTGTTTCAATAATACATTATTTCTCACTTCAGAAATGCACTGATTTTGAAGCGCAACATTTTTCCAGGATTATTTAGTAAATAAGTCAAAACTGGTCAATATCACCAGCGATCACACAGCTGTATTCGCCAAGAAGAGAACTTTACCCAAATACTTCAGATAAACAGCTGACTCGTTTTGAAAACTCCTGCCTGAATTATTATAACTACTGGCACAAGAATAATCTCATCCAGCCCTCACATGTCCTCCTCTCCATAAACATGAAAACATACAAAAGACTGGAAACAGCATCATGTACATGTTTTTAGATTGTGACAATCAATTACTCTTACTACTGTAAATATAAACCAATTTCTGGCAATTATAGAAGCATTTAAAGTAAACAACAACACAAATCAAAGCTGAAGAGGCCAACAAAGTGCAGCATCTAGGTGAGATGGAGAGGGGTGATCAGCACCAACTGGATCTTAAGACTACGAATACGCTGTCTCAGAATTAAATGCTAACATGCTGTACATGTTTGTCCCTGTCTTTGGTGGGTATACCGTTCACCTCTTGGATACTCTATGATTACATCTGGTTAGCAACATAAGCTGTTATAGTTCACAGAGTACTATGAACCTTGTCAGTATGCAAAATCTGAAACTGAATGGTTTTAGCCAGTGCTTACACTACCCTCACCTACAAGTCGATGATTCAAATTTTACAACCTCAATAAAGGCTTCTCTCAAGCTAGGTCTTACAATCATTTGATACACACCGTGGGTGCTGACACAAGCACGGTTCTTTTACAGTCTCGATGTTAGCGCACTAATAAAGTTGGAAGTCAAGAAATTTAAGCTTCTTAGCTTTGTTTCCAAAAAAAGGAAAACTTGGAGGAGTTAGGCTCAAAACAAACAGGTCAAGTACTCTGACCTGACTTTTACTTTACTCTCTGGGACATTCCTCCAAAATTACCTCATTGGGGGGAAGCAGGCCTGGAAAGCAATAAAACCTGTCTCAGTAGAGATGGCTTTTCCATCAGCTCTCCAGCTTCATTGTTCAGGGCTAAAGTTCCAGCCTGCAGTGTGGGGCTCCTTGTAGCAACTTTATAGGGCAAATAGGCTGTAACAACCTAAACTGCTCAGGGATAAACTCGCACATCTTAAAGTGTTACAACTTCATTGCAACTGTAGTCTAACTCTTTACACCCGAGTTAGCTAAATGTTTAACTTTGGTTTGCTGCATTTTGGTGCACATGCATGGTGTCTGTAACAGACACCATGCATGGGGATAGGTCAGATTTCAGACTTAACATCTTGGTGCCAGATACCACAGCACACCTTCAGGGGTCTACTGGAGTCCATGCCTCAACTGGTCAGGGCTGTTTTGGAGGCAAAAGGGAGACCAACACAACATTAGGTAGGTGGTCATAATGTTATACCTGATAGGCATACACTGCAGGGCAAAGATTTTAGGCAAATTAGTTGTTTAGATCCTTATCCATCACACAATACAATCATGGAGGCATATGACTATCAGTCCTAAATTCATTCTGATCAGCATGCCAACCACACAGCCAGGCTCCAGCATCCCAGCATGGCTGAGCTGAATACCTGCTGCTGTTGCTTTCTTTACTCTAAATAGTGTCTCTGGAGGTTCCATAACAAGGGCACCCTTAATTTGCACCAGTGCTGTTATGCAATGGTAAACAGCTTGTGGAAGAAGAAAATTTTACTCAGTTCAATTCACTTTATCTAAAATATCTCCTATTCACAGCAGTAGTTTCATCAGGGTCCTTTGCATTTTTAGCCTAACAACATCACAGAGAGAAACCCAACAATTCTTACCGAGCAAGCATCTGGTGACTGAAAAAAAAAATAAGAGGGGGAAAGGAGGTCAGAGAAATAAAGTACTGTGCAAATGTCTTGAGCCAACCCTAATTTCTCTGTTCGGAAAATGGGAAATAGGTGCAGCAACTTATAGAAACATGCAAACATACAGTACATGGAAATATAGTATATAAGGCAATAGCAATTCTAACCTGAAAGCCAATATTTTGTATGACCACCTTTACTCTTCAACACAGCCTGAACTCTCTTAGGCATCTTTCTTGTAATATTTTTAAGTAGTCTTCAGGAATGGTTCTCCAGGCTTCTTGAAGGACATTCAAAGCTCTTCTTAGGATGTTGGCTGCTTTTTGTTCCATTCTCTGTCAAGAGGATCCCGAACTACTTCAAAAATGTTGAAGCCCCGGCTCTGAGGAAGTCAGATAGCGTTCCATTGTATGTTTTTCTATCCAGGTATGTTTTTACTGCATTGGCAGTGTGTTTGGGATCATTATCACGCTGAAAATTGAAACTATTGCCAATCAGATGCTTTCCAGATGGTATTGCATGGTGGATCAAATTCTATGTGTATTTTTCTCCTTTCATAATTTGTTCAGTTTTGATAAGATAACATCCCCAACACCACTGGCTGAAATGCAGCCCCAAACCAAGCACAGCCTCCACCGTGTTTTAAAGATGGCTGTAGACACCTCGCCTCCTCTCAACTGACGCACTCCATACATATTGATGGTGATTTGAAGCAAGAAAAAGCAAATTTGGGTTCATCACTCCATAAGACCTGTTTGCCACTGATTTTCAGTCTAGTTCTTGTGTGTTCTTTGGCATACCTCAGCCTAATCTCCCTGTTTCCATTTGTTAACGTTTCTTGACAGCCACCCTTCCACTGAAATAATTCCTGAGGAAGCTTCAATGAACAGTAAATGGATGAAGGGCCAGATACATCTCACATATCCTCTGTTAGATCTTTGGTGTATTTTTCCCATTTCTTAAGCACATGGCTTTCAGATACAGTTCATCTGCTGTAGATACAAAGTGCCAAAAGATACCACTTAAAATTGGTTCTTTGCCAAGTTGTCTGTTATGGGAGACACAACACTGGTTCGTCTCTTCAGTTAGATTCCTTTCTCATATTTGAATGTTTCATAGGTCAGTTTTAAGTGGCTTAACAAAAAACACATTCCTCCATGATAGCTGCGATTACCTAGAACTACAAATGATGGATTCACAGTGAGGTCTGATTCACAGCTTAATTAAACAGTAAATGCACAGAATTAAAACATTTAAAAGGAAATTGGTTGAAAATGTTAAAGCAGACGACTGGAAAAGCTGGCATTAAAAAGTACACTTAGTACACGTAAATACTCTGAAACTGGTTTAGTAAAGTGCATACAGTAGATAACGTCTTTGTCACAGATGGCAGACAGGCTGCAGACTTCCATTCAAAGTCATATGCTGAGAGAAGACTCAGCAGTTTAACTCACAGTGTTTACATAATCTGAGGATGTTGACTGAACAGACACACTAGTGTAATACTGTCTGTCTGGGACTCCAGTCTTTTTAATGGCAATGCACTGCCTGACCAGTGGAAATAGTTTGCTAAATATTGGCAAAGTTGTTAAGTCTGGCTCAGGGAAGCCATGACTGACAAACATTAGGTAACTGTGGTTAAGCCCCTTCAATTTAAGGTATTAAGACAGAGCTAACACAACACAAACATAATGATCCGCATTTAAAATAATCTTTATGCAACAGGCTACCAGCAATGTTTTTGTAACTGAATAGACCATCAATTATTCTACTTTATTCTTCTATTCCACAAATAGGGGTGCAATCAAGTATAACATCTGCTATAAATAACTGCGCAAATGAGTGTTTAGTTTTGATTAAGTGTCCGACTAGAGAAATCGTTGAAACAAAAGCCATGAAGTTTTTGCGTGAATACACTGAATTACCTTAAGGTCATCCAAGTAAGGTTATACGAACAGAGCTCTTGGAAAAGAAATTTGCTGCATTGCACTGGAGGAACAGAAAATGTTATAAAGTTTCCTTTAGAGACAATTCAATCGACAGGCACCCTATTGTTCCACTGTGAAACTGGCTGCCAGTTCTGTGAAGGGAAAGTACCAGTAATAAAAAATTTCATTTGATTGCTGTTGCCGGATGAATGTAACTTTTGAGTAGTTTCAGCAGGCGTTTTATGTCACGGCGTCAGGTCCTCGGGAATGACATGTGACATTTACAACGACCTGTCAAATGGACAATAACTATAGCTACGCGTTCCGACACTTGGCGGAAATTAAACACTTGACACAGTAAAGTGTGCGCTGTACACATTCATCTGCAGGAAGCCAGTGGCATGAGGGTGGGGTGGTGTTGGGGCTTTTCAACAGTAAACAGTTGACACTTCAGGAAATAAAGTTTCCACTTACAGAGATGACAATTTGTCCCTGAAATCTGCCTCCTCAGTTAAACAAAATAAAACCGACAGGTCATCTCAACCATGATCACAGCAGCAGTGAAGAAGAGGCAGAGCTAAAAGACTTGACCTTGCATGTTCAGAAATGATTCCAACTTCCAAACTAAACACGCATGTTTAAAGCAGGACTGAAGGACTGGTCTTATGTGGCAGTCTGAACGAACGAGACAAAAAAGCTCGCAGACACTCAGCCAAAATTATGAGCTCAACACTGGCCTCTGAAAGCAGTCTGCGCTGAATGGGGAGCTAAGTGTATACATATGTTTGTTCAGAAGCGTGTGGTAATTAAGCTTGTCTCGTTTTCTGATGTGGTCCAGGAAATGCCTCACTGCTCCACTTGAGCCACGTTTAGGTTACAGGAGTAAACATTTTGTATCCAGATTTCTTCACACTGTAAGACTCATGGTCTATAAGAGTCTTATAAAAATCTTTCCAAAGGCATCTACTCATTACTAAAACTATAAAAAGTGAAATCGCATTACATCAGTGTGAGCTGTTGAAGCCAATAAACTAAAGGAGAACATAACCATTTCTCCACCAGTAGCTCATCTGTAGTAACTTTGTCGTATAAAACTATTATTTAAGCCCCAAGCAGACATGGGTTCTCCCAGTCATTTTTGTGGTTCCTTTGGATTTCTCCTGTGAAATTTGGGCCCGTCTTTGAACCAAGGGCAAGGAGCATGCTTTAATCTGGAAAATATTACCGGGGGTGGAAGAACATGGGAAACAATAACAGTAAGAGGATTCCTCTTCTTCCATCCTCTGGGCTCAGTGATTAGGAGATATGCTTTAGTCTGCAGTTTTAACTCACCACAGCAACCCGCTTCGCCCCCATCCTCCGCTCCTCTTTTTCCATCTTCCTTTAAAGTGGGCTTTTGTATTGGCCGGCACATTAGACGGAATGACTGCAGCAGCAAAAAAAAAATCCCTCAGGTAATGGTTATAATAGTCTGCACTACCCAGACCATTTAAAACGTGACCGTTCAATTAGCTTTAAGCCTTCAGGTGTCTACAATCCTCCTGCCAACAGAGTTGTAATAGGTGACACTGGTGTGTCATGAGGTTTCGCTGCCTTGCGTGGAGATGTTCAGTCGAATACTTGCACTTCACACATGGAGAAATAATCAAAGCTAGTGGAGCAAATAGTGCTTCCTTCAAAGCAGAATGAGTCCCTTCTGTTTTTGACATTGAGACAGCCAAAGTATTCCGGCTACTGATTAACTACTGTTTTCACAGAGGAAACCATAACAAATGATTTGTAAGCTGTCTAACAAAAAAATCACCACGGGGACAGTAAACAGAAATCCACTTTTGCTTCCTGCTGGGTTGTATTGTGGAAAATGTCTCATGGAAAGGTAAGGCTACTGGGAAATGGAAATATGTACAAATCAGCGCCAATAGGCTTGATGTCTTTACATAATTACTGAATAGTCTGAATGTTTGTGGACAGGCCACACTCAAGGTACTAACGGTACATAGGAGTGGTGATTTGTCATTCTTCACGAGTTTTTGACTACGCTAAGCACTTTATGCTACAAGCCACATCCACCCAACCATACTTCAACAAGCACGGTGGAGGTGCCAGACTGGAGGGAACAAACCACCAACCTTTTGATTAGTTGACTATCCAGTTATACCTCCTGAGCCACAGCCTCAGGAGGT
Organism: Australoheros facetus; assembly: GCA_030220045.1. Classification (NCBI taxonomy): domain Eukaryota; kingdom Metazoa; phylum Chordata; class Actinopteri; order Cichliformes; family Cichlidae; genus Australoheros; species Australoheros facetus. Next base: position 11,502 of record JASGAU010362891.1, read on the forward strand.
AGAGTACACATTTCCCTATGAATGGTATATGTTATTACAAAAGTCACTATTTTGGGGAAAATGCTTATTTACTTTGTGGTAGGAGGACATGATTCTCACCCCAGCTGATCAAGACAGATGGCTCACCCTCGAGTCTGGCTCTGTCAGAGGTTTCATTTTTCCTCCTGACTGAAGTGCTTTTCCATGGAGAAACTGTTGGGTTTCTCTCTGTAGTGCTTTTTTCCTGGTTAGGAATAATCAGTGCATGTCATTTAAAAAAAATCTGTTTAATTAATTATTTAATTATAAAGCAATTTAGCAGTGCTATATAAATATAATGCACACAAAACATAGCAAACTGGAAATTTGGGGAACAACGAGCCTAGATCTGTCCGATGGTAACAAAGTCCAGCTACAAACAACTTTAAAGTTTCCTAAGGCCTGAAACACACAGGCCTAGAAATTGGAAGTCAGAAGTCAGGGACTCCCTATCAACCACTGGTTGTTAGGGAAAAATGTATATTCCCCAACCGGTTGGTAAGTGGTCTCTGGAGGTTTCTGGCACTGGCATGAAATCAGTTGCAAAATGTTATTTGGTGTTACTCTGAAAATCTCCTTGTGATTGCTATGGTTGCCAGCAGTTCACATAGAAGACAAACACTTGCCAAGTGTTAGTGAAACTCTGAACTTACTTTGAAGGCAGATGTTCTCTCTCTCTTTTTCAAGTTTAGCTACAACTCAGAAAGTAAATGGCATCTTCCATTCAGGGTGAAGTTTTTGATCCAAAGCAAAGTTGAATACAATGAAGAACAAAAGATGTAATTCATGAATAAATTTCCGTTTTTATATCATTATTTATAGATTTCTGAGATTCCGCTATTCGGATTTTGTTAAGAAAAGCCAAAAGATGAATCCCACCATGCTGTTCATGATTCATCATAATCACGGAGTGTTAACATTTTAAGTCGAACAAGATGGCCTACATTCAATGATGTGTTTACAACCGCCTTTCATGAAGACAACAGGCAAGCATGACAATCTGATAACGATCGAAGCAGTGACAGGGAGGTTTTTGGTGCAGCACCCTTCTTTGCACCGCAACAGCCAGCAACCACTCACCGCCTGGTAGGAAATGCACATTTTTCCCAAGCAACTGGAGCGCTGACCATTCTCTAAGCATGTGTGACTGAGGCCCAAGTAACATTGTTTAATCAATACAAGATTGCAACATGCTCGCTAAAATGAAAGGTTGCCTTTTGTTGCTTACACTTCAGATGTCACTGCATTCTGTGCAGCCCCTGAATAGACAACAACATCGATAGCTCAAAAAAGCCACAACACGGCCGCTTTTTAATGCAGTCTTTATGCCAGACCCATCAAACTGTTAAATCTGAAAATATTGTGTGACCTTGTTAAAATTGCCAGGTGTTAGCATTCAGGCAGTCCAGTAATAAGATGAAGTAATAATTTCAAAAAAGTTACATTAATGTGTAAATCCACTGTTTATTGTGCTCAGCAGCCTGGGCATGTTTAGGAAGTATCATTTAAACCAATAACAATATGAAAATCTAAGTTCTTCTTTTGCTTTCATTACATTCATTTCAGTTGTTTTATGTTTTATTTACTGTGTCATTCATAATTTCTCCTGTGTGAATATTTTTACAGTATGGTACTGAGTTGATATTATGGAAATTGCCCTCATTTACCGCTTTTATTTAACATTTTCCAAGCTGGTTGAGGTCAGATATCTGCTTAAGAACATGAAAATTCCTGATTTCACAAGCTGCCAAGGCTAACCAGTGGCGACATTAATCCCGGCTGGTAGACTTTTCTTAAGACCTTCTCATTTGGGTATCAGGTTTGGATTCAGGTCATTATCCTTCAGCACTCAGAAAGCTTCACATATGTTAAACGCAACAGCTGCTCTGAAGACGGCTGGTGGTCCCACGCTTTACTAAGACGTTTTTAATTTGTTATACAAGTTCAAGCTTTAGAAAGCTTGACAGTAAAAAGATTTATAAACAGCATCCACTACATTTTATTTTAACAGTGCTTTAGAGATCATTGGCAGTGTAACTTATTAGTCTCATACATTCAAATTTACTAAGTTACCAAAAACTAAACACTCACAGCAGGGTCAATGGTTTTACTAAGATCATGCAACCCCACACATACTCTGCTGAAACACGGGGCTGGAAAAGGCCACACTTGACTGAATTTAGTCACATAAACTGGAGCAAGAATTCCCAGGGAATTTCAGGTCAGTGGCTTCCATTTGGAAACCTGGTTAAGGGTGAAGTTTTTGACACAAAGCAAAGATGAATAGAATTAAGAATAAAAGACAGAATTCATGAATAAGTTCCTACTGCTGTGTTTTGCTTGTTCACTATTCAAAGTATTCTGAGATTCCACTATTCAGATTTTTTTTTTAAAGAAAAGGCAAAAGATGATTATTCATCATAATCATAGAGTGTTAACACTGTAAGTCAAACAAGATGACCTACATTCAATAAATGTGTTTACAACTGCCTTTGATTTGTGGAATAAAAATAAATGTGTAGGTATTTAGTTGATGTAAACATCTATGTTTAAGTCGGCACCTGTTTTCTCTCTTTTTAAAAAGAATGTGTGTATTCAGGTCTGTGATTGCATTTTTAATTTTCTAAGTCTAAACCTAATGTCTGCTTTTAAGGTGATGCCAAGATTTTAATTTGCAAATGTGTATCAATTCCATCTCCTTGAATACTAAAAACTGGTATCTGATCCATTATATCATGTAGCATGAAGGTGTAGAAAGCCTGACAGGAATTGTCATTAGGCACAGTTTCTGAAAATGGAGAGGTGGTTGAATATTTGGACAAGCACGCGCTTTATAATGTGTAACATATGTAACACCAAGTCTTTGCCCTCAAAGGGGTATTATTTTGACATGGTGTAAAGAACTTCCTACTGGTTTTCTCATCGAGGAAATTATCAGGAAGAACTTCTCTGACAGACTCCAAATGACATTTTTTTGAATAATTATTTTCAACACCGTTGCCCATAAACTCAATGAATTCCTGACTTCTTTGACATAATGCCTCCCTAGTGCTGCTACTAACGTGTTAGGCAGTATAGCATAGCTTTATGGTGTTTAAAGGCACCAAGGGTGTCTGGGGGTGGCCCTGCTACCATCAGTATTTCCATAAACAGCAATGAAATGAGCTATGGGCTTTGCTAAGGCAGGGTGCCTTTCCAATATTTCTTCAGTCTGTTCTTTATCCAGAACTTCAGCCATTAAATCTATTGGACTTGGAATATAAAAGCATAGCTACAGAATACAGTTTTCCCGAGTAAAGGTGCTGAAACTAGAGGGAACTAGACATTTCCAAGATTGCATGATTTACTCCATGTCACATCGAGGTTGTGAAATGTATCCAATAAATGTTCAATGAGATTTGAGAGAGACAAAAGCATAGCACTTAAACAGTGATCACTGCTATTGTGGAAAAGAAGAAGAAGCAAAAACTCTCACACAAACATGTGAGATGACATTAGTGTCTTTCTAGAAGCTGGTTAGTTGGCAGTTATTTAAAAAATTAAAAAAAACACTGTAAATGAATGGGGAGCGAGGCTCAATGTTCATTTCAAAAGTCACCAGGGCCCAAAAAGCGCAAGTACAGAAAAGCCAGTTGAATCTGATGAAGCCTCCACAAGTTGCTACTATACATGCACAAAGTGGCATGACATTACTGCTGGCCAACTGCTCAATGCAAAATGCCAGCATTGCATTGGTGCAGCAATATGACTGGCTCCTATGTTTGCCACTTTATTTTTTCTTTCTTTTAAACTTCCTTTTCTCTATTCTTTGGGAGCCTCTGTCTATAATGGCTCTGATTACTTATTAAAAGCAGAAATACCACTACGGAGGGTTGTCTCCTATATAATGTTTGCAATTGCTAGTAAACTCATCAGTACACACGTCTTCTTCTTCTTCTTTCAGAGTTGCCAATGTGGATCCTCTGCATATCCGCCTTCACTACATCCATGAATCTTCTCTGTGGTCTTCTTTTCCTCCTGCCCAGTAGCTCCATATTCAACTTCCTTTGACCAGTATTCACTATCCCTGCTCTGCAGAAATCCAAACCATCCCAGCCTTCCATCTCTAACTTTGTCTCCAAAGCGCTCAACCTGAGCTATCCCTCTGATGCATTAATTTCTAATCCTGTCCATCCTGGTCACTCCCAGTGAAAACCTTAACATCTTCAGCTTTGCCTCCTGTCTGTTTGTCAGAGCCACAGTCTCCAAACCATACATCAAAGCAGGTCTCACTACCATCTTGTAAACCTTCCCTTTCACTCTTGCTGCTATCCTTCTGTCACAAATCACCCCTAACACTTGTCTCCACCCTTCTTCACCTCTCTTGTGCACAGTCCATTGCTTTGGCTGGTTGACCCCAGGCATTTAAACTCCCCTCCACCTTCACTTCACCTCTACTTCTTGCAGCTTCACTCTTACACCTGGCCCCCTTCTCATTCACACATATGTATATGTATGTCTTGCTTCTACTGACTCTTATCCTTCTTCTCTCCAGAGCATACCTCCACCTCGCCAGGCTCTCTTCCACCTGTTCCCTAGTCTCACTACACATCACAGTGCCATCTGAAAACATCATAGTCCACAGAGACTCCTGCCTGACCTGAACATGCCTTACCCTTTTTTCCTCTTCCTTTGTCTTCAGCCAACAGTTGCACAGTTTCCACCCGCACCCTGTTGGCCAAAAAGCACCGGAGGTGCTCGTTTTTAACCAGGGCCCTGACCGCGGAAATCTCATTCCTGGTGATTTTATGCCGGATGGCATCCCCCCACCCCAGTATATTTATCCATGTACACACACATGCATATTTATACTGTATAAGAGCAATTGTGTAATATGCTATGTTTTCTACACTAGGTCAGTTTTAAAGGGCATTCTCTGTATCTGTGCAAGTAATGGTCACTGGGCTGAAAAAGTAGGTCAAATATGCTTATGACATAATTCACGCAGAGACTCACCAGTTTCATAGTGAGCTGTGAAACCTGAACTGTACCACAGTCAGCCTGCACTAATAACAGCTATATGTGTTACGTGCGAAACTCAATTCCTGTCAAGCTCTTGACAGGCCACCAGGTCAGCCTATTAAAACGTATCCATGTGTAATAAACATAGAAAACAAGTGAGGTGGCTTTTCACCAGCACGTTAGGTCACACTTAATTATATGTTCAAGTTGATCTTTTATGGCATAAACCTCTATTTGTTGTACTGCTCTGCTTCCATGGATCCCAAGGCACTGCACCTGCATAAGCCTTTACCTGAGCGTTCCTTTGGATTCTTTCCAAGTGATGTAAAGAAGGCCAGACTTGTAAAACGTGTCTGGAAACCCACACAACAAGCCTCAAGAATCTTTAAATTGCAAAATGTCAAATATATATATA
>JASGAU010362898.1:0-27202 GCA_030220045.1 Australoheros facetus
ACACACACACACACACACACACACACACACACACACACACACACACACACACACACACACACACACACACACACACACACACACACACACACACTCGCACACAGGCATATGTTCCACCATACAGTATGCTCATGTACCATGATCAGTGGTCAGCTGGTGTTCATTTCAAATGTCACCACAGTATGTTAGTTGTGCACTGACATGCCCATGAGTGAAGCAGTGGAGGGAATACTCACCACAGGGAATAAGCTTCCCTCTTTCTCCCCCTCTCCTTTTCTCAGTGTTTCACAGTCACAGCTCTGCAGTTCCACTGCCCCCTGCTGGTTAAAAAAGAAAATCCACATTCTTCGACTAACAACACTTCTTTAACAGCCACCTTCACAATATTCTAATAATACGATAAAGAAACACTGATTGCCTCCTCTTGAGTTATGACAATACACACTTTTATTCAATTTTTTCTTCCAGAAAAGATCTTGGCAGAGCATCCGACACTCTGTCTTGGATTTTCTCGACTCTCACAGTCTCACACATTTCATCTCTCTCTCCACTGACATCATGAAATCACAACCACACTCATCTGACCCAGTTTGCTTCTGTTTCTTCTCTGTGGTGCCGCAGCCTTTAAACCCTGAACATTTCTGTTAACAGAGAACTATGCCAGAATAAAGATGTATTGCTCTTTCCTATTGTGACTCATTGAACAGAAGATTATGTTCTTACATCAAACAGAAAAGAAACCCTTGAACAAACTCTTTTTTTTTTAAATTTTAGAGTTAAATACAAAATTGAAACAGGAGCTGCGACTACTGTGGTTATCTTTGAAGGAAGGGAGCAAAAACATCTTTTTTTTTAAGCACACAAATGCATGCATCTAGCTACTTGTGCATTTACAAACATGCACAAACACAAAGCAGGCATTTCCTCTTTAATCATAGCTTTTTGCCATTACGAAGAACGTAATTGCAGTATTAGAAGCAAACTGTTAGTAATCATGTAGAGGGTTTGGCTGTGGCGTTGGATAATTAGGTTGGCTGTGTGCGCCTCACTAATCACAGGGACATTTAATGGAAGCGTGGGGTGAAGGACTAAAACAACTACATCTAGCTGTAATAAATTTACTGATCATTGATTTAGCGTGCACAGTCTCTCGCACACTGCCCGTTTGAGTTTAGAGCAATAACACGTATAACCCTAACCCTTCTGTGAATAAGATATCAGAAGCAATTATTAATTATCACTGTTTTTCCACAGTTTATATTATGTAGTGCCAATATGATGTGCATACACTTACTTAAAAGCATTTTTGGTTTTTGCACTTGCTGGCTGTTTCAACTTTTTATGAGATTCTTGTCAGAAGAAGGAAAACAGACACTTTTAAAGCCCTGATGAGGTTGACAAGTCTTGACTTAAAGCAGCTGCTTGTGGAGCTGGCTGCACAGGTGACCTTTTTCTGTTAGCTGAGTAACCTTGAAAATGACTCACACACACACTGAAGCAAGCTTCCCTCTCTAGCCAATTTGAAATCCGCTTCTGGCAATGTCATCCGCTCTAGCCTTGTGAACCTGGCTACGTGTGCCAGTTACATGATCTAATGGTTTTACCTAAAATAAAAACAAACTGTACCTCATGCATTGTATACATTGAATTCAGCCTGATTATTCATCACTCCTTAAGCCTGACTACCGACCTTTTCATAGTCAACTTTCTTACACTCAATAACACCTCAATTTTGTGCCCTATTCTTGTGGTGCAATGTTCCTTCTACATGAGATGCCCAGAATAATGCATTAAACAGTGATCTAATAAATGATTTACATGTTTAAAAGCAAATATCTTAACATTATTATTAAGTGCCCCATTTGGAAGAGATATTCAAACAGATATCTCAAGGGATCATGACACGACATCATGTCGTCTGTCTTATAATAACGGAAAGAATAATAAAGGCAAAAGCTTACAGAGAGATAAAACAATTTGTACATTTTTTTCCCTCCCAACAGTGGGAGATTCATTTCAAGATGTGTGTGAGAAGGTAGCTTCATCTGGTATTTTCATCTATTAACAAATCAGTGTGGTGACAATGATGCTACAATTTTATCCCTGCAAAGAGCACATGTTCATGGTGTTGGACCAAGGCACACCACAGTCAGACCATAAGTGTTTGGGCAGTGACACAGTTTTTGTAATTTTGCCTCTGTGCATGACCACGATGGATTTTAAACATGATGTGATTGAAGTGGAGACTTTCAGATGTAATTCAAGGGGTTTAACAAAAAAAAACAAAAAAAATTACTGTTTAGGAATTACAGCCATTTTTATACATAATCCCCCATTTTAGAGGCTTAAAACTCTGAAATGACAGGTGACTGACAAGCAGTTTCACTCATTATTCCATGACATGTTAAGCAGACAAAAGATCTGGAGTTGATTCCACATTGATTCCAAGTGCTGAACTTGCATTTAGGAGCTTGACTTTCAGTTATTCAAGACAAAACTGAAGGCAGAGAGACCCACAAACAAGCAGCAACTGACAGAGGCTGCAGTACAGGCCTGACAGAGCACCTCAAGGGAGGAAACGCATGTGATGGTGGTCCATGGGTTTTAGATTTCAAGCAGTCTTAAAAAAATATATATATATATACTTACACTATATTTAACATTATCTTAGTTTGTCCAGTTACTTTGGAGCCTCTGAAAATGGGGACTGTGTATAAAAATGGCTGTAACGCCTAAAACACTTATTGCAGTACTTTTGTTAAACCCCTTGAATTAAAGCAGAAAGTCTGCACTTCAATCACATTGTGATTGTTTGACTTAAAATCCACTGTGGTGGGGCACAGAGGGGAGGGTATAATCAGCTTATTCAAAACTAGGAAGATCTCTATACACATGTACTAAATGGTATTAGAAAGAAAATAAAAGCAATTGCCATTAATATAACCACTTCCACCCCCTCATTAGTTCNGAGGTTAATCCAGAAATGACAGCTAAAATGTACTGTGTGTGTTCATATGAAGAAGCGTTCTTGAAGAACATGAAGAGGGTCATGTTTCAAAGAATGTACAGAAGGCATGTGTATCACAGTGGAGATGTACTAGCATAATGTTCTGTTGAACAACACCTTCTTGGCCAAGGTCACATCACCTTTTTGTGGCAGCACCAGTAAAAGTGATTAGAAGAGGTAAGCTTCCCCTGCCCCCCCAATAAATCTCTCTCTGGCTTTCACTGCTTTTAATTGCCTGCAGGTCAGGCTGCAGAGTTCAAGTGGCCCACACTTCTACAGAGAGCAGTAAAACCCTACCAATCATCCAATAAACAGAGGTGCCATTATATCAAATACTCAATTGCTTCTTGGTGTCTGCTATTGTGCAGCTTAGTGGAACAGAATTTGCAGATGTTTACTGTGCTTCAGTAAATACACTTTTTGATTATAGTTTTTTTATTTACTCTAGGTATTACTTCACAAACAGTGATGTATTCCATTTGCAGTTAACATGACTAGTTTGAATTACGGAGGGTAAATGTGTCACCAGTAAAAGCATTGGTGATTACAGTTATGTCTACCAATTGTTTTTTAGTTTTCACTGCAGTTGTATGTCAATAACATAAAATTGTCTGCATAATCTCTAAGAGATTATCATGGTAAATGGACGGGTTCTTATATAGTGCTTTTCTGCTCTACTTGAGCACTCACAGCACTTTATACAACGCATCTTCATTCACGCACACATTCATACAAGAACTTTTTTTTCTACACTTCTACATCTAAATGTTTTCTATTCCCACAGTGTTTCTATTTCTATAAATCTTTCATTATTTTAACAATCAGAAAAACCATCCTGTTGCTTCTTCGGGTAGTGTGCTAAACATGCAGCACCTTTGATAGTAACTGTGCATTACAGTAACATTTAGCGTGCCTTCAAATATAGCAGTTTAGATCTGAGACTGTTCACATGACACAAGCGACAAAAGCTTCAAAGTCATACTGCTATAACTTGCCACTTCCTTTGTCTTTGTGGGAGGGATAGAGTGAGGCTCAGGGTGCGGAACGGAGGTGGGCTGCAGAGATGGATGGAGAACAGGAAGGAGGCGACAGACGTGGGCGATGCAGGGGTGGCTCAGGCTGTCGGGAGCGGGCAATGGTGGCAGATGTATTACCAGCGACATCTCCATCCCCGCTGACGCTGGACTCTGGCTGTTTCACACACACACAAACACATGTGTCTAAGTTGATTGAGACCAGCAGTTTGGCTCCACACCAGGCACAGAGGGTAATGACTGTCACCCTTTTTCTCCATCAGCCCCCTACCTCCATCATCACACACGCATAGTAACACATGTGCATACAGATACACAGGGTATAGCTACTGTTCTCTCTCCTACTTTTGCCTTTACTCTCCTCCTCTCTGAAATGTCAGGCTGGCAGGGGGTTGTGTGGGGCTCCTCTGGAGAGCAATAAAAGCTGATTGGAGTTAAAACAGTTGGTCAGGCCTTCCCGCCCCAGCATCTGTTGGATTACAGTCAGCCAACCTGTCATCTGTGAAATGAAGGCTAGTATGGGAGGAGAGGGGAAAGGCCACAGGAGGGGACAGACAGACAGAACAAGAGATATAGAGGGCTGCTTTAGTAAAGGCTGTGGTGCGAATGAATATGTGAAAAAGACTAATTTGGGCTCAGTTTACTGAAGAAAAGCAAAGAGAAACACAAGGAGATCTAAGACAAAACAGTGATGGGTGAGAGGTCAGATGGCAAGATGGACAGACAAATCTGACCTTTAGATGAATCACATCGTCTCTCCATCCTTGTGTATCACTGACTCTTAGCACTGGAGGGGACGAGCAATCCCTTTGACCCCCACCCCCCTTCTCTTTATTCCTCCATCTCACCCCATTCTCTGTCACCCACTGCTGCACCCACCCATTGCCTCCACCTGCTACATCCCCCCTGAGGGAATCATTTTCACTCTAACAACTTCAATTAACCTTAACCATTCATGCACGCAAGCACACACGCACACAGACCACCTAGACCATGCCTGCACACATACATCTCTTTTCCAATATCAATCACAGGTGTTAAGGTCACTGGACTGGGAGACAGAAGCCTCACATAGCATCTCCAGTGACATATAAAAGAATGTGAGGCTACCTACTATAGTCTACCATGCATGTGTGTACACTGTCTTTAAACAGTCGTAAGTCCTATGAAATAATTAAAGATTGAAGAGCCACAGGAAATGTATTTAATTTCAGGCTTGAAATATAAAGTGACTCTCTTTTATGTCTCAGTCTTTTGTGCCCTCAGAATAACTTTTGGAGGTCACGAGGAGAGCTGCCTCACGGTTACAGAAGACCAACATGGAAAACATTCAGACACAAAACACCATAGCTAATCGATATCTGCTTCACTGTGACTGAATAAAAGAGCAAATTTTAAAAAATAATAAAAATATAATCAGAGGTCCACTGGAAGGAGGACTAAACTGCTGTATCCACACACACAGCTCGCCAAATTCACCGAAAGCAAATCTGAATTTGATTGGTGGGCTTTCCAACTGCACAGCAGTAAGCAGATTCCAAGGTCTCTGGTTTGGTATCAAAAGGAACCTTGTGCTTGCAAACACATAAGTTTGTGCTCATCCAGGTGTGTACACGCACGCATGCATGTGAAAGTGTCTTTGAGCATGCACAGAAAAACAGACTGGAAGGTGGCAGGTTAAATTCATGCAGTTGTTGTTGAAATCAGACTTGGCTGGTGTGCGAATGCCTGCAGGGGGGAAACTCATATCTATGCTTCCACTCATTTTCATCATCATTTAACTGTTCTATAACAATGCCAGCCTGCTGTTTAAGCTGTGATGTCCAAAAACTAACAACTGCCAACACTGCAAATGAAGTATTTTAATGTGTAATGATGGGAGAAAGGAGGTCTTCAATCATAACAATATACTTGGAGAATAATAATGTACCGCATTGATTTAAAGCCCCTATTTATCCAGCTGGTTTGTAGCACTCATGCTTTCATTAATAACTTTGCAACTGCACAGATGAGAATACAGCTTGCCTAGTCATGGCTTCAATTAGCACCTGAGAAGAACCTTGAGACTAGGACTGATTTCACATCTGATCAAAATAATTTGCCCTATGAAGGGATTAAAACCGCAGGCTAAAAACAAAGTACGCTCAATTAAATATACTTGTAAGACACGTGTAAATGTATGCACAGACACACAACCTTTAATCCTGCACTAAAACACAACCAATCACTCTACAAATGCCACATCCTTTCCCACACCCAGCAGAGATCTCCCTGGGCTTATCAGTGCGTAATTGCTGTTGATTGGTGTATTATTGCTCTGGTTAATCTGCCTGTGGGTGGCTAATAAAGGAACTCCATCAGGGATGTTATCAGTCTTAGGCAGAAGGTGTGCGTGAAGCAAATTTGGAAGCAAGGAGAAGAAAGGAGAGGGAGAGCTGGGAGCAGGGAAGGAAGAGGGAAATGTAAGGATGAGAACGGTGTGACTTGACAAGGAGGAGAAAGAAGAGTGAGAATGTTTGAGTCATGCCAAAATAAATTGAAGGACAAATGAGCAAAGGAAAATCATAAATTAGACTGTGTGTATCAGAGGTAAAATGAGGTAGCAGCAGTAAGCTGGATGTTGTTTCACCAGAGTTGTGAGCATCAAGTGGTTCCCCGGAGAATCCTTTTATGATTGATGTGCCCTTATTTCTCTGTCTCAGTTCTATTTCTAAACACAGGCTGGAGGAGGAAGAGGAGGCTGTAGTGAGGTGATTAGATTCCTCTCCATTACCGCGGATGGCTGTGACAGATATCACCCACAACAGACACCCCTCAGTCCCAACGCCCTATGCAATAACAGTATGTTAGCAACTGACTGTGGTAAGAGAAGGGAAGCTAACATGACAAACTGGTGTCTCTTTATTCCACAGGGGGGGGTCCAGCAGTGATTGAATTGGCACACACTCCAGAGAGCATTGAAAGTGGTGGCGCAAGATGCCCACGAAGACAAGTAATTCAATAGCAAGGACAAAAAGAAGTTGCGGAAAAGTTTGGAGTATATATCGCTGCAGGCAAACCAAGAACATGAAATGCCAGGAGATGGAGCATGATTTCTCACACATCTAATGAAACTTCATCTGTTTTCAGCACTGCCTCATACTGTCATTGCCATACACTGGAGCACCTTAACACAGTGAAGTGTTCATTATTTTTCAAGTCACAGGCAGTGAGACTGATCTTGTTGAATGTCAACAGCTGGTACTACAGTTTAAGGAGAAGCAGCCTGGGGTTCTTGGGATAATTTGTTACGTCTGATTTGATACAGCAGGGTATACCGTTGTGCCAGAGTAGTTGATCTAAAATGTTTATCTAAAAACTGAAATAACATCTCAGTCAAGAAATTTTCTTCAGCTGTGCTACACTAAGATAAATTAGAAGACCTCTAGGGGTCTAAAACCACTACTGGTTGTGGACCCCTAGTGAGCCATGAGACTAGAGAACCCAGTGTGATGAATAATTAATGGCTCAAACACACATTCACATTCAGTTGATCACATAATTATAAGTGAATCATTTCATTTTAGCAAGTTTGGTGTAAGAATTTTTTTTGAATGGAATAACTGTTTAGCTCCTGCTCACATTAGAATCAAACCCAGCTGAAAGTGTTTAATTTAGAAAAAAAGGCTGGAGTTTGTTTTGCTGCCTTTGTGACAGCACCACCTGCTGGTGAGCTGCTTGTATTGCACTAGGATTGCTAAACAGACATAAAAGGTTATCAAGAAGAATATCAGAGGTGATAACTGCAGTAAAACCTATGAGAAATTAATAAAGCAACTTCCAGCCAGCCATCCATTTTTTTTCCCCCCCACTTATCCAATTCAAGGTCACGGGGGAGCTGGAGCCTACACCAGCTGTCACAGGAAAAGAGGCAGGGTACACCCTGGACAAGTTGACACTCTGTTGCAGGGCTAACACAGAGAGACAGACAACCATTCACACCTGTGGCCAATTTAGAATCACCAATTAACCTAATCCCATCCATGTTTTTGAACTGTGGGAGGCAGCCAAATTACCCAGAGAAATCCCGTGCAAAAACAGGAAGAATATGCAAACTCCTCATAGAAAGGCCCCAGACTGGATTTTAACCCAGGACCTTCTTGCTGCAAGGCAACAGTGCTAAACACCACACCGCCATTTACATCCATCTATTCATCTCCTGCCTATTCAGGGCTGGGTCGTGGGGGAAGCAGTCTAAGGAGAAAAGTCCAAAGCTCCCTCTCCCCAGCCATCTTCTCAAGTTTACCAGGGGGGACACTGAGACAGCGTGTCTCTCCAGCATGTCCTGGGTCTACCCCAGAGCCTCCTCCTTGTAGAACATGCGCAGAACACCTCACGGAGGAGGTGCCCAGGAAGCATCCTAGCCAGATGCTTAAATCAATTCAACTGGCTCTCTGGAGCTTGAAAAAGGGCAACTGGACTTCCTTTTGTTTCTTGAACACATTTCACCTCTCATCCAAAAGGCATCTTCAGTTCTCAAACCAAAAGGTGGAGAGACCCAAGTATTTAAACCCCAGTGGGTGTAGTTCCTAAGTGGTTGTGACTCACTATTGTTCATATGCATGATCACATGCACCAAGGTGTGAAAGGAGGCGTGGCTCATTACAATCAGTGGTTTCAGGTGAAACCATTTTGGGACTTCGCCCCATTGTATCAAGTGACCTATTGAGGTCACCTGAACAAAGGTGTGAATGGGGGTTGAGGCACCTGGGGAGGGAGCTCAGGATCGGACTGTAAGCAGGGGAAAGTTTGTTGACGTAATCCTCCTCCTCTGTTCAATGATGGTTGTGCTACATTGGAGAAACCAAACAGCCTCTTCACAAATGAATGGCACAACACAGAAGAGCGACCTCGACAGGACAAGACTCAGCTGTACATCTGCATCTAAATGAGAAAGGGCATTCTTCTGAGGATGCCAACATTCACTTTTTGTACCAGGAAGACAGATGGTTTGAAAGAGGAGTAAAAGAAGGCATCTATGTCCACTGTGAAAAATTCCCATGGTGGCTGAATAGTGTGGTTCCCCCTATATTTGGAGTACACCCTCTTGTCCTCCTGCAGATGATATGATTACAAAATCAATCAACCTGAAACCTAGGATGTCCTGGTGCTATGTGCACTTATGGACACCGTCATGTTTGGACATGAGGGCATTTACTACCATATCCATTAAAATCTAGTTATAACTGGATTTTATTAATTGATTTAGTCTGTTATCCTTTCAAGCTTTTAACAATGTCCTCATTTATTAGACATCCATTTCATAGAAAGCATAAAACCTCCAGACGCAGTTCTCTCAGCCAAATCACATGCAATGTATTACTTCATGAATGCACAATATGTCCAACACTGTCAATAAAACTGCTGCCATAAGATGGCGTCTGCTATCAGTCTGATATCAGTCTCCCATTGAATGAGGTCAATGGCAACTGCATGCAATTTGTTTCTGAGAATACAGCAATTAACTGTAATAAATTGTTGGAAATAACATATCTTTTGCTGTCTACATAGACAGAAATTCACATTTAACTATTATATTTGCATTCAGCAATGTTCCTGTTCCATAGAAATATAACTAGAAAAAACTAGCTGGCAGTCAGTTGAGTTCCCTTGAGTTATGCTCATCGACAAGACTCATTTAAAGTGAGCAACATGTTGACAATCTGTCTACATTTATAAATTAGATAGCAATTACTTGGAAACCTTCAACAATCTCTCTGAGAGTGATTGCAGTCAGTCCAAGTCAGACTGCAACTGTTTGCAGAGGTAGAAAGAAGGTTGCTGTCCTATTTTTAACTCATGGGACTGAGCCATTAGCTTGCTCTGAATTAGGAGGTAGCTTTGACATGCTAAATATGTCCAGTGTTGGATGATTTTTCAGTTGAGCCAATTTAATGCATGTTCGGCTAATGTTGTCTCAGGATGGTGGTGAATGAGATAAGCCCCAGAGTATTTTAATATGTTAAATAAAATATCAATATTTTGTCATACTGATACAATATCACCATCCAAATTATTGTGATAATATGCTGTATTGATTTAAGCACTTAATTGGTTCTAAGGGGGCCAAAGTGTGCCAAGAAATCCACACCCACATATTACACCAACACCACCAGACTGAACTGTTGATAAGGTAGGATGGATTCATACTGTAAAGTTGTTTATGCCAGATTCTGACACTACCATCTGAATGTCAAAACTCATCAGATTAGGCAATGCTTACCCAATCTTCTATTGATCAATTTTAGTGAACCCATGCCAACTGTAGCCTTAATTTCCTGTTCTTAACTGACAGGAGTGGCAGCCAGTGTGGCTTTCTGCTGCTGTACTTCAAGACTTGATGTGTGTTCTGAGATGTTCATCTGCATACCATGGTTGTAATGAGTGTTTATTTGAATTACTGTTGCTTTCCTATCAGCTTGAAGCAGTCTGGTTATTCTCCTCTGACCTCTGGTATCAATAAGGCATTTTTTCCCCAGAGAACTGCCATTCACTGGATATTTTCTCTTCTGCAGGCCATCCTCTGTAAACCCCAGAGATGGGTGCAAGGGAAAATTCCAGTGGGTCAGCAGTTTCAGAAATACTCTGGCCAGCCCATCTGGCACCAACAACCATGCCAACCAACCAACCAAGTCACTTAAATCACCTTTCCTCCTCATTTTAATTCTCAGTTTGAACTTCACTAGGCTGTCTAAGGATGCCTAAGTTATTATTATGATCTTTCAAGGGCAAGTCAGCCTGTCCCACTGAAATCACTGTCTGATTTGACCTTCTTTGTTAATTTATTTTTGTGTTTTTCCCCCACATACTTGAAAAGTATATTGAGAGCTGTGACCCAACAGGACATCGTGTTGCTGAAAGAGTCCTTACTGAAAGCTTTTGTTTTGCAACAAAATTTTCAAGTTAGGTGAAGTGTAAACAGCAGTTTATCTGGAATCTGGTAGTCTGAGAGTAGACTTTTTGTGTGTCTGTGTGTGCCAGTGTAGGCCACTTGATGATTCAGAACAGTCTCTTTTCATAAAGAAGGTGGGGGTAGAGTTGCTATGTTGTAACTGCTACATAGTTTCCATATCTTTTGTCAGTTGAATCATATCTGTGTAAATAAATTCCCCTGCAGAAATGAGTGTTTTATTGCACAGGGTTGAGTAACTTGACCTGTTTTGAAATAACTCAAAGTGGACAGGAGGTGGCGCGAAATGCCGCTGGTCTGACTGAGTGTGACGACACAGTCACCGTTTCCTTTAAGTAACAAACACATGGCGGGTCTGTGCAGGGGGTATCCTCAAGGTAAACAGGAACATTTCCGTCTTAATTTAACAGCCAAATGACATTCCTCTACAGTGACTTAAACACAATTTTTAACACAAATTCCCTTATGATTAACGTCATGATACGTCCATTTACATCCGGCAACTGAGCCGTGGTGGCAGTGCTATATTGTTAAGTGTTGCTCCATTAATTTAAGCAAATATCCGGTACTTTTTGTATTGTATAAGTGTGTATGTCAGAACTGCAGAAGAAACCAGCATTGAGGCTTTTTGAAGTATTTAAGTCGGAACTATTTCTTCCATGTGCGGACTGTCACTGTTGTGGGTCTCTGTACTTTTAGGTTACACAGCAGCCTGTGCATTAACCTATGATTTACAGACGGAAACAAACGCGTGTTTTTAACCGTTTTAAAAAACCAAGCTGTCTATATAAATATATATTAGAGGAGAAGTAGTGACACAGAGCACACTATACCAGAAAGTACCGCATCCTGCCGTGGACGTGACTTACAACACGCCAAGTGACCGCACAACCATCCGAGCTCATTAATATGTAGGTACGTAACGTCTACGGAGGAGGCTGTCTTTAAATACAGGGAGACACCCTGCGGGAGCAGCACTTCTGCTGAAGAGCGGTCAGTGAGGAGCCGACACATTCCAAGTCCTGTTTTCACCCGGTTCATTCAAACTTGCAAGGTAAGAAGAGGCGTCCGACTCTGACATTACACAGTACATCACCCGCATCCAAGCCTCTCTGAAGGCTGGCATCTCTTTCGTGGCTTTAATCTGTTTTTGTTTATTTTATCTCTCAAACCGCGTCTTGCCGGTTGGGCAGGGGCGTGTCAGTGATGTTGATTGGTGTCAGCGGCAGACAAAATCAATTAAGACTTGCGGCTTTATTATCAGCGTCTGTCTTATTTTTATTAAGAGTTTTATGAGTGAATAAGTCGAGTAGAAGTAACAGGTAGTCTCGGGCACATTGGAGGACTATAATTACTTGTAGGCTGTGAGGGAATATTTTATTTGCCCAGGCTTATAAAATGTAAAACACAGGAAATCTCCCGATGCGTTGACGTTCAAAAACAACCTTTACGTGTTGCTTGTTTGTCCATCTCCGTGACTGCAGCACAGCGTTTTGTTGACGTAATATACGCAGTGGTTACGCATGCCTGCTGCCGCCGGTGGCGACCATCTTCCAACAGTTATAAATATCCCTGCCACAGGAAATTCAATGCACTTGGACATGCTGGCACACCATAGGCGAGCGGTATCTTTAACTATGTTGTAGTTATCTTGTTGGTGTTTTACGACTTTGCCAGACCAAGGTCAGAATGCTTATTCACCGTCCCCGCACTGCCTACACTGTCGGATTTATCAGATCGATGGCGTTCTTGGCACTGAGTTGTGGATAAATATTTGACAGTTACAGACTGATGTCAATAATAATTGACTGAGTGCACGGTAGTAAAACTTTTCCAGGATTTACAATTATTAAAGAACAGATTTCGAGAGTCATGTCTTGGCACAGTGGTGGACAAGAGACGTGCAGCAGCATTGTAGCTGACACCCTGAACCTCA
This sequence comes from Australoheros facetus, assembly GCA_030220045.1. NCBI lineage: Eukaryota > Metazoa > Chordata > Actinopteri > Cichliformes > Cichlidae > Australoheros > Australoheros facetus. The sequence continues at coordinate 12,927 of JASGAU010362898.1, forward strand.
GCAGTATACCTGATTCTCTGTATACCCTTTAATGGGCTGCTGGTAAATTAAGTAATCAATAGCAATCCTAATGTTGGAGAAATCTGATAATATGAGCAAGAACTTAAATATCCCATTATAATTTTTCAGCCACTAATGGTCATTCTTGTAATCTCATTCAGGCACTAAGGAAGCAGTTTGTCTGTTTTTTTTAGAGCATATTTCAGCAGTAAACCACTGTCCCATAAAGAACATTAACAGCAATCCTAGACTACAGGCTAACAAAGGCTCCTTTTTGTTTTTAATAAACTGAATTTACCCCAGAACAAAGTGCTACTATATGTAGTATGGATAAAAGATTTGGGGTAAAACTACTACACTTCTGACTTATCCTACAGTTCTGAGCAGACTGTATATAAAAGATGTAGATGGTCACCTTGACGTCAGTTTGACATTCTGGGTGCAGCCATCTTGTTTTCTTAAAGTGAAGTGAGAGCTCAAGGACATTGCTTAGTTGTATACTAGTGGATGCTCCATTCAAAAGTGTGCCACAACCCAGTGAAGAGCCTTATTTAATCTAATATCATCTTACAGACTAGAAAGTAGCTATTTAAGACCATAAACTCACTTAGAAAAGTTTACCGAGGACATAAATCAAGTGAGATATAAGGCCACATTCAGTGCTTCACTTCTGGCTTTTTATTTATTATTTTTGCACCATAAAGTGTACACACACAAACTCACTGAAGGTTTCAAATGACCTAGTAGGTGTCATGGTACATTAATTTGGCCCTGTACATGGCCATACGTGCTCATCTTCACATCACAGTGGAAAACGTGCCTAGTCATGCCTGTGGTGCAGCCAGGAAAATGTGAGTGAGAGACATCATCTGGGGATTGTCCCTGTTGCGCAGAGGCAAGCTGCAGTACTTTTACAAGCAGTGATTGCCATTGAAAGTGAAAAAGAGGCTCTTAAAAGCACCATCTACAGACTAGTAATGTGTAAAGAAGAGAATTTTATGAAAATGGCACATTTTCAGTTCTGTAATGATGAATTGAAAGGGAAATCCAAGTTTGACTCGTTGTGGATTTGAAATTACTCATGGAGACTCTTGAGCTCGCTAACCACAAATTTAAATTACTCCAGATTATTCATCTTGATTTCCTGTGCTCACCACTCTTTTCTAGCTGTAACCCACGCACACGCACGCACGCACACACACACTTCATTCTTTTGTTCCCCTTTTTACTTCTACATGGCCTCCCTTTTGTATGTCTCATCCTTCTTCACTTCCTTTTCTTTACTTTTCACAGATGTCCACCAAGGAGAAGCTCATTGGCCATGTGATGAAGGAGGAGCCTATTGGCAGCAGGTGCAAAGTGACTGTAGTGGGTGTCGGCATGGTGGGCATGGCCTCTGCCGTCAGTATACTGCTCAAGGTGAGGACAGGGGCTCTGAGATTATAACCCTCAAAGGGAAAAAAAAGTGATACAAAGCAAGAACATTGCCACAAGCCTTCTTTAAGGAATAAAAGTCGACAAAATGGAATTCAGGATGTTGAGACTGCCACTGGAACAGACTTTAAGGTTGTGGTGATTGGCGCAATAGATCGCCAGATGTAACATGTCATTTACCAGAAGTGATAGACTGAGCTCTGTCCACATGATACATTTGCTGTAACGTGTACATTGGGATATTACAATGACCTATAATATATAATTAGGACTTGTGTGACGAGCTGGCCCTGGTTGACGTGATGGAGGACAAGTTAAAGGGTGAGGCAATGGACCTGCAGCACGGATCCCTCTTCCTTAAGACGCACAAGATTGTAGCCGATAAGGGTAAGTCCAAAAAACAGTAACTGTCCTTAAAATTACTAACACTGTTCTGTAGCTGCATCAAAACGCTTCTTTGTTCTTGTTAGACTACAGTGTGACAGCCAACTCCAAGGTAGTGGTGGTGACTGCAGGTGCCCGCCAGCAGGAGGGCGAAAGCCGTCTCAATCTGGTGCAACGCAACGTTAACATCTTTAAGTTTATCATCCCCAACATCGTCAAGTACAGCCCCAACTGCATCCTGATGGTGGTTTCCAACCCAGGTTAGACAGGAGTATGTGCTATGTATTATAGCGTTAGCAGTGGCTCAAGCCAAATTAATGGCTAATGTCTTCCTATTCTGTACCCATCCAGTGGACATCCTGACCTACGTTGCCTGGAAACTGAGTGGCTTCCCCCGTCACCGTGTGATTGGCTCCGGCACCAACCTCGACTCTGCTCGTTTCCGCCACATTATGGGAGAGAAGCTCCACCTGCATCCTTCTAGCTGCCATGGCTGGATCATCGGAGAGCATGGAGACTCCAGCGGTGTGTAGTTCTGACTTAAAAATAAAATCTCTGGTCTGTTGGACCAGCTACTTTTACATTTATTGGGGAGCTACATGTGATATTTACACTGCGATAGCTGAATTTTCATGTGCAATTCAGAATTTCCTGACTATTAATACCACACCCCATATATATCTTATAGTACCTGTGTGGAGTGGTGTGAATGTTGCTGGAGTTTCTCTTCAAGGCCTCAACCCAAACATGGGGACTGATGGTGACCATGAGCACTGGAAGGAAGTGCACAAGATGGTGGTTGATGGGTAAGTGTTGGAATTTATTTGCAGGTAACCCACCAATGAGCTTCAACACTGACTTACTCTGCAAACAAATACTGTCTCGCACATAGAGGAAAAATCCCAATAAGCATAATGGAGCAGACTTTCCTTCCTGAAGAATTTGACCAGGTGTGAGACAAATGTCAAGCGAAGGCATATACTGCAAAACATTAGCTTCACTGGAGTCTATCAACCCATTCAAACATAGATTTGACATGTATACAGTAAGTGTGCTAATCTCCATAAGCTGACATATTAGACTAGTGCTCATTGGCTCCCTTGAACTCCTGTGTCTAAGTAAAATGTCTGCCAATGTTAATGTCACAGAAGTGTCCATAATAACAGTGACCTGTTATCTGTATTGGATTTTGTTTCAACATGTCTGAAAGTTGCATGATGCAACAGTTTGCAGACAGGTTTATATTGCACTTTTATTATCAGGTAATCAGTAGGCTTGTATTGTAACAGCTGGGTCTTTAGTGCAGCCATGTAGAGCACAATGTGTTCTTTGTCCCTGTTAACTTAACATTTCACACTTTATCTTTACAAAGATGAGAGAAATGCACATGTCTCAACAGAAGAATTGGCATCAGCCAAGCTGCACCTGAGTTCTCCTGTAGAGCGAATTTGTCTTCAGTTAGCTTTTAAAGGCAGTTCAAATGATCAATATTTTTCTCTAGTTTATGGTGTCAAATTCATGTTTAAACGTTGCATGCAAATACCCATGGCTGCAATCACTGAATGACTACCATAAACGTGTTCAAAGAAACATTGGATGATGCAGCTCATCTTGTCTGTGCCGCAGAGCCTATGAGGTCATCAAGCTGAAGGGCTACACTTCCTGGGCCATTGGTATGTCTGTGGCTGACCTAGTGGAAAGCATCATGAAGAATCTGCACAAGGTGCACCCCGTGTCTACACTTGTCCAGGTACATGAGAATTTTAATCTTCAAAAAAAGCTATACATTCTGCAGATATCAAGCTGGCCTTGTAAGAGCATTTCCTTGCCTCTTGCTGTATAGGGCATGCATGGAGTGAAGGAAGAGGTCTTCCTCAGCATCCCTTGTGTCCTGGGCAACAGCGGCTTGACAGATGTCATTCATATGACACTGAAGCCTGAGGAGGAGAAGCAGCTGGTGAAGAGTGCTGAGACCCTGTGGGGTGTACAGAAGGAGCTCACACTGTGAAGAGCACTGCTCTGAATTCTCCAGTTGTCCCTAAAATAACACCAAACACCAGTTGACTCCCTCCTAGTTTCCCCCTTGTGTACTCCATAGTAATGGGCAAATGTCACCTGTGAATATCTAATGACGAAAAAAGGCTAAGTGCTTATAATGAAACCACTCAACTAGGTTTTACTTTTCAGATAATCACATCCAAGTGTCATTTTTCCTTTGCCTCCTCCAACCTGCCCTCGGTACTCCACAACTGAATTTTTGGAAACTCTTACCTGTAGTCTTATAAGTCACCGTGTTGAGTGTATATCCATTTGATGTTGTCTTTATGAAGTCATGCAGTCCTCGTGCATATATTGTGTACTGTATGTTACTGAGTACTGTTGCTGCTTTTTCTGTACTCTCCTAGGTCAGTTTGTATGCATTTTGTGGCCGTTAAAGTTATGTTTTCCACTTGGTAATCTCTGTTTTCATCTTATTTGGAGTAGAACAGAGACATTCCATTCACTGAGGAGGGCTTCCTATCCACCCACAGTAATACTGCTGCATATATCTCTGGGCCAAAATCTTGTGACACCAAAGTACCTTATATGATAGTGAAGCAGACTTCCATCTATTGCTTGGTCCTGAAACCTTCTTAAACAAACCTAACCACAAGTGCACTGACAAATAATTTAAAAGGAAAATTTTATGGAGCAACAAAAAACAAGTTTACATCTGAGAGAACAAATTATGTTGCTGCCATAACTCGGAGATAACAGAGATACAGTGGAAAAGGGTCAGGTTATGAATCATAAGACTGCTACAGTCCATAAGGTGTTTGCTCATGCATTCTAAATGTCCTAAAAAGATTTTTATTTTTTTTTTATTTTTTAGCACTCCACCAGACTCTAGAAAAGAACCTGTAAGGAAAACTTATATTTATAATTAATACACTAATATCTATTTATGTATTAATGTTACCATATTGAAAAGGATTTATCAATAATTTACTGGGAAACCTGTCATGGCAGCTGGATATTGGTTTGTTTGCAGCAACATCAAATAAATCTGCCAGGATGATAGAAGTCTGTCCTGTGTTCTTTCCTGTATTTACCATTAAACTGGGGGAAACATCAGGTTAAAGCTGACTCAGCAGCACTCAGTGCTCAGATATTGGTGAATATCAGGCTGATCCAAGGTTTCAAGACATCAAAAATGACAAATGTCTAAACAAAATTGTTCACCTGTTTTAATACTACTCTACCTGCTAGCATGCTTCTTTTTGACTGATTCTAAATGTATCACAGCTGGTCATGTCAGTAAAATGATTAAAAAAGCTGGTTTATATACAGAAACATTTTCTTAACACAAACTGGTTCTACATTATAAGCCATAAACAACCAGTGTGGACCATTATGGTCTGTTTTGGCCTTCAATGTGCAGAACATACCAGCAGGCTTCTGATTGGTGCACAACCCACTCCAAACCACTGCTGCCCTTTTCTATACTGTAGTTGTACATGACTGACAAGCAACAGAAAATCCCTCAATCAATTATGAAAACCACATTAACACTGATATGACCAAAAAGACGACCCATTAAATCAGATTTATTTGTACTGATTTACATAAATCTACAGATATAAAAGAACAGGTGGTCTATGGTTAAACTGAGAAAAAATATACAATTCAAAGTGCATTTAGTAAAAGGCTAAATTAAAGAAAAACAAACTTTACATGAGTTAAATTTCTGATTAGTACATTTGTTTATTTTTTTGTACCCTCTGAACACCCAGCTTTAATCCCAAATCTTATGTTTATTTTAACCTTCTCAGCATTACTGAGAATGAGTGGACAGCACAGGAAAAGAAAATCAGAAACGATGCAGAAATTCCTTTACAATTCAGTACTCTGCCAAGACTGCCGTCCACTTTAGAGACACTCAGCAGAGCGAAACAAAAACTGTACATGACTGGTTAAAATAGTCAGACTGGAGGGTAAAACAGGCAGCCGACACACTGAAGGAACCTCACACTTTCATAAGGAGACACAAAAATGGAGAATTATGTAGTGTGGGCAAGTGGCATAAGAGCTCAAATTAAAGCTGAATGTCTGCCCAAAACAACCCAGTTCAGATTCATGGGTATCATTCCTTCAACTATGTAAAAGTGATCTCTAACTTTATGGCTACTGAAAATGATCCAAAACATGAACTCCTACAGCAGAAATCCTGAGGCTGAACCCTGCCCTTCCTGAAAAGTAATCCTGGGTATTTAAATCGCAGGCTTATCTTTTCATTACAAAGGGAGTGATCATATGGGGCTCTCTACAAAGCTCCTCTCTTTTAGCCCCTACCATTTGTGCTTACTAGCCAAATGATGTTGTATGGCAAAGAGATTGCCAACAGAACCTGTGGGCTAATCTGTAGTGCAGCATACCGTACACCAGCGTGGTTAAAGAGGCATGGGAAAAAGTCACATACAAAGCACACACAACAGAAAAATTTTAACAATACAGCATGTTCAGTTTTTTTTTTTTTAATGTTAATACCAAATTTAAAGTTGACAGTGTTTTTTCTAAATATTGGGGCCACAAAAATAACACTGTCATGGTCTGGGTCATGTCTTTACACAATGACCTCAAAGGAGTGTTTGTTTCGATCAGAATGCAAACGACATCTAGCTACAACTATGGCTGCAATTTAACATTCAAAAGTGTAATTTTACTTTGTTGGTGCTGTTCAAATTTCTGTCCCATAAGAATAAATTTAATATAGACTATAAAATAAGAGCAGCTGGCTGATATATAAGATGTAATTAAAACAATACAGCAAGAGGAAGAGGAGAGAGTAAGAGAGCATGAAGATATGAATGTTTCTAGGTAGTCCGTGTAGGTCAGTAGAGGTCACTCAGCCCAGCAGTTTTGCGGGCTTTTTGCATAAGTGCACGAAGCTGAAACTGCTTCCTGGACAGAAGGCGTACGTGCTGTAACAGAAGAGAATAAGAGCCAGTTAGGTTAAAAATCACAGAATGCTAATGTGGCTGTATTCTTGATTCTGTTAATGCATGCGCTAGCAGTTGATATGGTTACCTTGAGAAAAACTTCCAGGTCTATGACGCCCCTGCGGAGGGCTTCTCCCAGGTAGAAGATTGTGTCTTCAATGGCATTCTCTTCAGCATACAGGTTCAGGATCTGTTTGTACAACGGAGCTGTGGGCACAATGACGTCATCAATGTCATTGTTCTCTGACTGGTTCTCCATTTTCTCCAAGGCCTCAGTCAGCTCCTCGTCTTTTCTCTTCAGCAGCTCAATGTTCCTGTCAACTTCAGTCTAGTGGAAACATGGCAGTCGCAAATATTTAGCAAATCTCAAAAATGGCTGCTGTAAGAGGTAACTGTGGTGAATGAGAAAAACAACACAAAAAAAGATTTAACACTGAAAGTATGAGCATGTCTCACCACTTCCTGGTCCAGTCTTAAGATCATCTCTTCTAGTTTCTGATGTCCTTTCTTCAGGTCCTCTTCTGTTCGCTTCAGGGCATCCAACTCAGCCTGAGCTCTGTCCATCTCCTCCTTCATCCTCCAGCGCAACTTGTCACTCACAGCTGAAATCAGGGATGCACGGATGGTGTCCTCACCAATGGTGCCATCTCTGTTTGGGCCTTAAGAGGAAGAGATCATGACGTCACGTGAGACAGTGAACACAAAGAGGAGAGAGACAGCTGGAAAAATGTACTCCTACATCTTGTTAGGCTTTCCTGTTAATGGACCAATAGTATCAGCTAGCCATCTTGAGGCAACTGTAAGAATGACTAAATTATCATCACACATCAGGGTTTTCCCTCCACAGAGAAACTGTGAAGGGAAACTATTCATCCTCACATTGCAGTTCTTCAGTAAGGAATTAAATGCAAAGCACATTCAAAATAGTATCAACTGTATCTACAGTCCCAGCGAAGAATCACCACAGAGACATTTGACAACAAGGTTTAAATACAAACAAAAGGGTATTGGCTTGATTATTCAGCGATGAAATCGGGGTTTCAAAAGCTCCATGAAATGAGGTTTGGGTAACCTGGTAATTGAGAATGGTCATACAACATACTATTCACATAATTTTCCCAGTGAAACTATGAACCCCTTGTTTTTCATGGAAGGTCCTGCACTTTTATGCTTCTTGGATAACATCAAGTTTACATTTTACTTTTTAAAAAATTATTTAATTACTTAATTTTATACTTTTATTGAAAAAAAAATGCAACCGCTGTAGATAACCGGTCTACACTTTAAGGCTAGTATTTTGGACTGGACTGTGGAACACTTATATTTCATATAATTTATTAGTCTTTTATACTACCTGTACAAGACAGTTCAAATACTTGCAAATTGCAGATTACATAACAGTAAATGTACTGGTAAATGTCTTCAGAGTCAAGACCCCCTTGTGTACAGTCTGGAGTCAGCACCACAAATGTCAGAGTTAAATCACCTACTAGGTGACCCCATTTCTTCTCCTGTACAGTTCCCATCCTAAATATAGAACTGTGTGCTTCTGAAGTTTAAGTTGTGGAGGTCATAAAGAAGCTGTTCCTTTCCCTCCAGGTCCATCCCACCCTTTGGCCTTTAACAGACCCCACTCTAGTTACACTAATGACCTTTCACTAGTGGATAGGCACGCCACTCAAGTTATTCATAATGTGAGAGTTTAAGTCAAAAGGTCAAGTGTCTGCAGTCTGGATTAACTAAACATCAAAAAGTGTTGTTTTATTAAGCGTGAATAAAGTTATGGCTAAGAATTAAAACTCTTTATTGTAATGTTTATACAGAAAGGAGACAAGAGTGGACACGTACAGAAAATTACAGTTTACAAGTGAACATATTTGCATCTCGTGCATCTGTGCAGTTTGTTAAATTGTTGGAATCTGTGCAAAATTAAAATTTCAAACATACCCGCAAGGAGAAAAAAAAACAAAAAAAACAAGCACCCAGATACTGAATGTAATACATACCCACTGTGGAAACTGGAGTCTGGGTGGGGTAGTGTGCAGGTCCAGCAGTGGCTGGGTAAGAGTTCCCCCCTGGGTACTGGTAACCTGGGTAGCCTCTGAAAATAGTTACATGATCACCAAGCTAATGTTTTACATTTTCTATTTTGAAATGTTAAAACAACATATGTGTAACATTCATCCATAAATGTAACTGAGCCAGTAGTGCAGAACAATTGTGTGACACAAGTCAGTGAATAAACTCCACAATCAAACATGTTGGACACCATTTGTTGTGATACATACACTATGAGTGTTACCTGTGGCCAATGACTGAGAAGGGCTTGGCAAAAATCTTACCCAGAGTTAGGATTTGGGCCATATGGTGAGACCGCAGGCATGCCAGGCATGTAGGAAGCTGTGGCAGAGAAAGAGAATCAAACAACCAAAACTCAGGACACAAAGGTCAAAAGTTTATTTGATATATATATATATATTTTTATTTTTTTATTTTTTTTGGCTCAAATACATAGAACAGAGTATCAGCTTCAACAGTGTGTTGCAGTGATATGTGAGCGCCATCTGGTGCCCAAAAAAATAAATGCACTGTTTAAAAAAATGAGCCAATAATAAGACATTTTTGTGAATAACAACAGCAAAATAAACTTACTAAACCACTGTCATTACAGAAATATCATAAATCTGTTCTTTAGACAACAGGTAATGCATAAATATCAAACTGTTCAAAATTGCTCAATTTGAAGAAAAATTGGCTTTTTTCCTTTTGTTTTTTTTTTAAATCAACTGATTGGCATTCTGGAGACTGTAGTCTGTGGTTCTTAAGAATAGTGTTATACTTTTATAGTAATTAAGTATATTGGGGATACATACGGTTCATTTATTCTTTATGTTAGCACTATATCTCACATGAAAAAATAGAAATACATGGTGATTCAGATAGCCAACACTTTTGAAAAGGGTCACAGCTCCTAAGATTGTCCTGTTTAGAACAAATGTATCTCACTCACAATTAGGGGGTCCAGCTGCTTGAAAGGCTTGGTAGGGGGCTTGTGTGGTGGGACGAGAAAACACAGGGGGCTCCTCTCCAAACACCACAATCATCACCTGAATCAGGCCATACAGGTCTGACTGAGGCTGAGAGACAAACAGTGAGAGACAAATTTTATGAATCAAATCACCAGACAAGTCAAGAATGCAAATGATATCTAGAGTCATAGAGACTCCTTTAATCCTCCATGCTGAAATGTTGCCTTCTTGTCCAGCCAGTCAATTTTTTTTAGCTACACTTTAGTATTCAGAAACTCTAGTCCCCACACCACATACTTTTAACACCTTAAACATATTTTTAAGATGGATGGAAATGATACTGAGTGAACACAAAGAACTTACATGCTTCCACTCATGTAGATACGGCAGGTAGATCTTGCCATTAGCATCTATGTGCTTGCCAGTTTTGATCATCATAGCACTGGTAGGTTTGACGAAACATATAGGAGGGTTGTAGGGATACGTGTCCAGCAGCCACAAACACACTGGAATGTTATAGACATTACCTACAGAAATCAAACACACATTGTTACATATATTATGACTGTTTTCCAAGACCTTAATATGATCACTTCTCCCTTAACACTTGACAACACTGCATTTTTATTTATTTTTTTAAGATATCTTCATATTCTGTTTTCAAGAGCACACAAAATATCTAAGTGAAATGTGTCTGATGTACCTTTGAACATCAAATAAACTTTTTTTTTTTTTAAATCCCCCAAACTTGTTCGAATATCAAGCAAGATAAAAAAAAAATAGTTTGCTATCCAAACCCCTAAGATTGGAAATTCTGGTTTAGGGTTGGCATTTGCACTAGTTTCTGCAAGCTTTGAAATGATGACAATTTTAAGAAAAGTGCAGATAATGAATTAAGTCAGAGTGACCACATAAGAGAGAAAATAGGCAAGAGTGTTAACAGAAATGAACAAAACCTGACTATGCTCAAAATACACAATGTGAAGGAAAACTTATTTTTAGAGTGTAAGAGAAACAGTCATTACCTCTGTAGCTCACAGGAACAGTTCCTGTCAAGCTCATCAGATCTCTTGTGGAGCCATCATTAAATACTGAAATAAAAGCAGATGCACACTATTGTACAACATATAACTGAGAGCAGACGATTATAAAAACACCAGATCAATATTATTCTATTTACCATAAGCATCCATTACTGGCTTCAAATCCTTGTACTGGGAGATGACGTTGGTTATCTCACGAACAGTCAGATCTCTGTATTTGTATTGCTGGTCAACGAGAAGTAGAGGAGACAACATATATATTTTTACTTTTTTATATACACACACACGTTAATATAATAGCACACTTAAATTTCAGACAAGTTTTGAAATGCAGGTGACAAAACTGAGACAAGGTTGTTTGCATAGGCAGTAATTTTGGCATAGCTTGTACTTTTGAGTTGTTAAATTTTGGCCTCTGCAATACAAAATGATAACTTGTGTTGACTGATTTTATTTCACTCTAATACATATGATAAACCATAAATAGCACAGACTAAAAACAAGACAACACATACAATAAGTGTCAGAATAAGGAGCACTAAAAAGTAATCAAAGATCAGCGTATTTCCATGGTGGACCTTTTGGAAGCATTACATGACCACTTTAATCTACAAAGGTAATAAAAAAACCAAAGTTTGCCGACATAGATAGTTAAGGATATAATGTAATAGTTTAGTTTGAGCCTACTGTAATTGGTTTTGGATTTTTTTTTCTGAAGGCCCCTAAACCATGAGTTTCATGTATAGTCAAAGTCTAATTGGACAAAAAAAAAAAGAGCATAACATTTCCTTTCCTTTCCTGAAAATAATTATTTTTTTCTTATTTAAAAATCTTATTTTTAGAATTATCTTTTTAATAGCTGATAGACAGACATATTTGAACCTGAAAAATTCTGGTCCAAAGTTACTCCTAGGTACTTTACACTATTAGACGAGCTAAGCGAGTTACATTTGACCCACAGGTTTTTAACATCGTTAATTTTTTTGGTTACAAGCAAATAGACTACAGTCTTCTCCAGATGAAGTGAAAGCTTATTTTTCCTCAAGCCACAGGCTAATAGAGTCTAATTCCTGTGACAATTTAAGTTCAATATTCTTAGGATTTTTTTCCTCTAACTGAAAGAACAAAATCATCTGCATAAAGGAAAGGTACAAAAGACACAGGCTGGGCCTCTAGTTTTGCTTGTAGATTAGAATGATCCACAGTATCAAAAGCCTTTTTAAGGTAAATCATCATACAGCATCAATATAAAACTATTATCCACACTACATCTAATGTTATCACAGAGGTATTATCCACACTACATCTAATGTTATCACAGAGGTAAGAGCAGTATCAGTAGAGTACCCTGATTTAAAACCAAATGAAATTCATGCGTTGCCCGTTTGCCACTGTGATCATGAACAATTCTCTCAAGTATTTTGTACACCACTGCCAATAAAGATACAGGTCTGTAGTGACCTTCAAAAATGTGGCCTCACTTTTTAAACAAAGTAACAACTAACAACTTTAACTCCAGGGGTAAGTTAATAACATATGTAGCTATATATATTCTGTAGTTATACAGTTAACTAGATCGAGTTACACACAAATTCATTCGAAGTATGTCATAAAACTAAGAGACTTTATAATCTTAAACTAGACGAAAAAAAGATTTTTGAACAAAACTCGTACCAGGAAATGTTAACCTGGCATCAAACGTTAGCTTATAGAGTCCTGTCTTGTACTTGCTAACTTGCTATAGTTTTTCATTAACTAATACGACAGTCAAACGTACCTTTAGCATTTTCTTTAGGGCACTTTCGTTGACCACTGACATTTTTCTCGGGTGTTTATTTTCACTGTTCGTATTAATAAATGCCAGCTAGATTGACAGCGAATGCCAGCTAACGCTAGCTAGCGGGGCTTCAATAATGCTAGGCTAACGTTAGCCCAGCCTCGGGCCGACTGAAAATAAGAGAATGATTCAGCTACTAGAAGAAACCCTCCAGTCCGGTATGGGAACAGTATCTGTGGTTCACGCGAATACTCAACAAACAGCACAGAAATCTACCAAAAAACAAACAAACAGTTCTAAAAAAAAAGAGCTCAAAAAACAAAAATCCGATGGTCAACAACAAGATTTTCCGGTAGTCCTCCTTAGTGCTTCCGGTCTGTGACGTGATCAATACGTCAATAGAAGTTGATCAATCTATAAATCCACACATTTAATTGAGTAATAGATACATATAAACAGCATGTCGTGGTAATTCCATTCAAATTTTTTTCATATCGGACCAATTCACAATAACAACTGCCCCAAGGCACTTCATACTGCATTCTTACATGAATTTAAAAAAAGAAGAATTGGATGCACACGTTTGAATTTATTTTGGATATCCACACATACAGGCTCAAATATATACATATACTCACTTAAATCTTTTATTAAGTGGAACTAAAGGGAGAAGGGCAAGGCCTATTAACTTCCCATTAATGTGATCATGTTTAACTACAGGGATAGTTTCTCTTTGCCAACATTAAAATAATTTGTTTAACAGCACTCATGGGATTGAGGAATACTCAGAAAAATGGGAAAGCTCAAGGAACTCAGTGAAAATCTAAGAAGGAGAATTGTAGATCTGCACAAGTTGGGAAGGTCTCTTGGAGCTACTTCTAAACAACTGCACCATTTCAAGCAGGGTGGTGCAGTGGTTAGCACTGTTGCTTCACAGCAATAAGGTCCAGGCTTTTGAGCCTGTTGACCATAACATTACAGAGATTAGAGCATGCCATAGGTATTAAAGGTACCGCACTGCAGTGGTTTGAATCATATTTATCTAATAGACTCCAATTTGTTAAAATGTAAATGGGGAGTCTTCCTCACACACTAAGGCTAATTATGGAGTTCCACAGGGTTCTGTGCTAGGACCAATTTTATTTACATTATACATGCTTCCCTTTGGCAGTATTATTAGAAAGCATTGCATAAATTTTCATTGTTACGCAGATGATACTCAGCTTTATCTATTGATGAAGCCACATCAATAAGTTAAACTGCACGAATGTCTTAAAGACATTAAGGCCTGGATGACCTCTAATTTCCTGCTTCTAAATTCAGATAAAACTGAAATTCTTGTACTCGGCCCCACAAATCTTAGAAACATGGTGTCAAGCCAGATACTTACTCTGGATGGCATTACCTTGGCCTCCAGTAACACTGTGAGAAATCTTGGAGTCGTTTTTGACCAGGATATGTCCTTCAATGCACATGTTAAACAAATATGTAGGACTGCTTTTTTGCATTTGTGCAATATTTCTAAAATTTGAAACATCCTTTCTCAGACTGATGCTGAAAAGCTAATTCATGCATTTATTACTTCTAGGCTGGACTATTGTAATTCATTATTATCAGGCTGTCCTAAAAG
>JASGAU010362907.1:0-19447 GCA_030220045.1 Australoheros facetus
GAATTATTTGTGATATCCCGATTTTTTTTTTTTTTTTTTTTTAATTTACAAGGCTTCCAAAATCTGCTGTAATGAAATCCACTGAGAAAGCAAGAACAAAATCAGTATTTGGATAAAAATTTGTTTGAATTTTCAGTGCTTGTGATGAGGGGACCCAAGGAGCTGGAATCCCGTAATCTGATCTTCTTTTGCCAGATGCTGTTGACACGAAAGCATTTCTGTCATTGGAAAGACGGATAATCCTGAGTAGAGACAAACTAGTCCAAGCTGGAATGATCACTATCATGGTTTTAAATGTCCACGAGCTGAGCGCTGGTATCATTTGATCTGTGACTGGTAAATGTTTCCACTTCAGCCGGCTGTATTTCACATGTCCGGGACAAGTGGCTGCTAAAATCCTGAAAGTAGCAGGTGGATTTTTTGGAATTGATACTCTTTGCCTCAAAATGCTGGATCCTCAGCCTTTTATTTTCCGATTACAGCTGGCTGTAGGTCTGCGGTCAGCCTGAACTAGAACTACAATTAGCTGCATAGACACGAATATTCTTTGTCAGATCCTCCCTCCCATCCTGGAATAACTTCACATGCTTTTCATTAAAACTAATGATGTGGATTTACCTAATAATCATGAAGTAGCAACAAGTATTTCATCACTGATACTGTAAAATGTTTCTAAATCATTTCAGAGTTAGGCTGTAGTGCAGGGAGTGACTTAAAGGATAAACACTTCTTTCTCAGTAGCAGCTGCCAAGGTGCCTTAGAGCACCCACAAGCGTTTCAGTGATCCAGGAGCAGAAGATTCTGGTTGTACTGGACATCATCTGAATAATTTGAGGTCCACACACACACACACACACACTGAGGACACATTGTCAGTCTACAATCTATAAAAAGAATGTGTCTGAAGAAGAAGCAAAGCCAGACAAGCTCTTCTTTAACTGACCTCTCATCAGCCTTTACTTCTAATGATCTTTTTCTTTTCACACAGGTGTGAAATAAGGGTTTGGGACCACACGTACTGGTGCTGATTCGAAGCATCACTCAGTTTAGTTAAGTTTGATTATCAGAAAATTAATCCTTTCGTATATTTTAGGTGGGGAAGACCTCACTGAAATCCTGATTTTAATCACACAAGTCCATATATGCTGTTAACAACAACACGTATGCTGCATAATGTGTCGTCCCAAACAAGAGCCATGGATGTGTTGAAAACATGAGGACCGTTAAATCTAACAAATATTGTATACTTTTTTTGTTTCTTTTTAAAATCCTTATAGTATTTCTACAAAATAAAGACTCTGGCCTTTTTTGTCTGTTTTTGTTGTTAAACTCAGGACTTTAAAAGGCTTTGTAATATATAATCCTTTCAACTTTTTTTAACCCCACACGTTCATTTGCATCGTCGCCGTTGCTTTTTATAATGCAGTAGTCACTCCATAGAGCTTTTTGGAAGTGCACTTTTATACTCCTCTTTTTAATTTAAAGAAAGAGCTTTTATTTACATCCTGTATGTTTGTGTGTGAGCCTGCATTTGTTTTTGTTTCCCTGTCTGTGCATGAATATGAGTGTCTGTCTCCACTTGGATTTTAAATAGTTTCAACGAGCTGCCAACTGGGCCAAATTTCCCACACATTTCACACACACACACGGATACACTGCAAAAAAAACATATTAATCTTAACAAATGTAGCACTGTTTTCAGGGTGTATTTACAAATGCTTCTACATCTTTAAGAGCTTGGTTGTATTCTTTTTGTCCTCGTGCTAATTTTATGACATTTTGTTGCAGTGTCAACTAAAAATATTGTTTTCAGGACTTGTTTCTAACAAAACTGAAGCAGTTTTACAAGAATACTATAAAAGAGACAATAAACCAGCATATTTTGTCTAATTTGAAGTGAAAGGATTTAATTTTTAAAAGTTATAAATAAACTTTATAATGTGCACACACACTCACAGGTACTGTTGTTGATGGCGCTCTCTGCTGGCTGTTACTTGTACTGTTACTGAGGTTTCTTGTAACCTTTATAGCTACAGGTGGTTTTCAGCTGTGATACAATCATTTCTGTCTGTTGACAAATACACAATAAATCATCAAACACTAACCAACAGCCAGCTCACTTATTACTTTATATTCACATTGCCAAATTTAAGTTCTAAAAAATAAAAATGACCAAAGATAGTTGTAATTTCACTTCATTTGTTTTGTTTGTTTTTCAGAGCTCATGAATTGTCACCACCCTCGTTCTTTAGGTACATTTATTTTGTCAGAGTAGTAAAAATCCTTTAGAATATTACTTGTGAGACATTTGCACCACATTTGTGAGCTATGAATGCAAATCGGGGAACCTCAATCATTCAAACACCCAGAAAACCTGACTTGAGCTGTTTCACAGTGAACTTTCAGAGATTTTAGTGGAGCCGAACACATTTGTACCCTGTTGGAAAGTTATTAAAGAAAATATACAATCTTTGACTGTGTGTGTCATGACTAATTCGTTTTGTGGGAATGACAGATTTAGCGCCAGAATTATGATTAATGATTTAAACAATATGTTAGTTTGCAAGCAGAGCATTCGTTCTATTTCGGTTTAAAACATGTATTCCATAATAAATCAATATTTGTTTTAATGGGACTTTAGTCTCAGTCTCAGTCTCAGTCTCCACTTTATGTTGCGGCTTTTGAGCTGGGTCGTAACAATTGGCCAAAAAGGAGGGACAGACCTGTTACCCAGACTTGGGGATGTTTACGCACGACTCCAGTGTAATTAAAGCTGCTCACCTTGTACCCACTCACTTTGTTGACACATGTGCAGTCCTTTTACTATCTCTGAGATATCATTGCTGTCTAGTTTCTAAAATGAGACATAAGCAAACCTGAGGCACACTAAAACTAGATGAACCTCACTAGGCATTGTGTTAACACGCACCTGAATGCTCCACATCAGCAAACTGCCAAATCTCTGCTTTTATAGAGGTTTAATCAGTTATATTAAACCTCTATATACATTGTAGATCATTTAATTAGTTGCATTTGATTAACAGCAGCAGGCTGCTACTACTTACCGTCTTAATTCCTATCAAAGCAGTGAGTGCTTAATTTTTCTACACTGCTCCTGCGTGTTAATTTTTGTTAAATAAATAATGAAATGATGTAATAAGTCATGTGTTGTTCATTTGAGGTTGTATTTACCTCATTTTAAGACCTATTGGAGACCAAATATTTTTTATTATATCCTGATGTGTAAAACCTTATAACTGATAGCGGATGTACTTTATTTTTACATGACAGTAAACGCTGATCTATGTTTCATGCAAGTTAACTGGAAAAAAGAAAACTGTCTAAATCTGAAACTATATATATATATATATATATATCAGAGGATTTATATTTTCTCATGTTTTTGGATTACACTGTTTTAACATATAGTAATAAACTTTATGCAGTTATGTAAGAGTACTAATAAACCAACGTAACTACATATATAAGTACCTATAATTGATAAAAAATAGTAAATAGCAGCAGAGTGCATTATGAGGTTTTAAACTCCCTATAAAGTGTCGACCCTTGGCTCACTGATGGGTGTGATCATTTGACAGCCGCTCATGTCACTGATGTTTGATCAGTGTTTTTATCTCCCCGGGCCTCACGGAATATTGTGGAAAAAGGTGAGGACTTTAAAAAACAAAACCACTGAATATGCACAGCTGCAACATTTTCACATAAATTAACATGAGGTGCAAAATAAAGAAGTACATTAATGAATTAATTTTTAAAAAATCCAAAGCCTTATGCCCAAAAGTCAGTCACAGACCAGACAGTTTAGCCATTATAAGGTGGAAAAATAACGATTAGAAGAATAATGGACACAAGAGTTTCCCTGCTATTTTCTGAATCTAATGGCATTGTTATGGGAAGGAAGAAGTATTACTGTTCAAAAAGAAAGCTGATTTACAGACCAAGGTCAGCCTAAAGCCGATCATTTCACACAGCAGAAATGCTAAAAATCACACATTTGTCCTTTAGCTCACCTTCTAATTATGCTAAATGCAGTTCAATTGAAACACAGTAAAATAAAAAATGCAAAGGAAAAAAGTTTTAAAGCCTCCGGTTGACCTCTTACACTTTATACAGCATTACAAAAGCAAATTTTGTCTCACAGACTCCTCCCACCACAGAGAGGCTTTAAAATCACTTGTTTTCCAGCCTTCTTCCACATTTCCTCACCATCGAGCGCTTTGTTGGAACAAAGTTCAAATGTTTTTCACGTTGTTTTCAGCAGCGACATGGACTTTGCTGGCCCTGCTTTTTATCCTGATATTACTGTGAGTATTCCTGGAAAGAAACAGCTCGGTGTCAGACTGACTGGTTAATTTACTGTCCAAGTGATGGTGTCAGATTTTCTCATTTTTGTAAAACAGGTACGGGATATGGCCATATCGGTTCTTCAAAAAGCTGGGGATACCTGGACCGAGGCCCCTTCCTTTTATTGGAACGATGCTGGGCATGAGGAAGGTATGCACAGAAACCAAACTCACCTTAGAGACTGGAATATGACGAGCTGACTGATTTGATCATTGAGGATTTGTCAGTCTCATTGACCTGCCTGGCTTCAGTGGCTTTTTGACACTAAAACATATTTTCCTGTAACTTCTTGTAGGGATTTCTTCCTTTTGACCAAGAGTGCCAGGCCAAGTATGGGAATGTCTGGGGGTGAGTTGGTCCTTGAAGTATTCAAAGCCATGATCACTGGGACAGGATGGAATAATAAACCAAATTCTTCACTGTCTTCCTATTTTTTATGAAGCTGTTCCTTCTTTGGGCCTGAAGTGGTAAAATTAAGATTAAATCTGAGCTGAGAATTTTAAAAAGATGCAAATCTCTTTTAGTTGAAGCATAACAAAGCATCTTTTATTTTGGGGATAAAGAAGCTAAACAGAGGCAAAATGTCTGAAATGAAGTGGAGTAGAATTGTTAAGTTGCAAAAAGTTCAAGTATATCTAAAGTAAATGTACACTGCACGACTGAATGATATATCCTACTATGACAAGACCAGGTGTGTGTGTGTGTGTGTGTGTGTGTGTGTGTGTGTGTGTGTGTGTGTGTGTGTGTGTGTGTGTGTGTGTGTGTGTGTGTGTGTGTGTTTGTTTTGCAGCTTGTACGATGGACGAACGCCAGTATTAATGGTGGCCGACCCTGAAATTGTTAAAACTGTGATGGTGAAAGAGTGCTACTCTGTGTTTACCAATCGCAGGGTAAGAGGCTCCTCTTTTACACCAGAGTGAAAATTTGATCAAATCATGTCCAATGAAAAGATGGCATTTGCTCTCACATTTCTGTAACATTACATCATTTATCAGATTACATGAAACCTTTGGAAGTCCTGTCAGTGCCACACTCCCCATGGAACATGAGGGCTGTTAACAAAACACCTGGTTTGGTTTGAGTTGGTTTGGTTTTTGCAACAATTACATAATAATTACATATGATACATATATATGTATTTCCAAATCTGTTTTTATTGGCTTTATTATCTGAGCATGATGTGTCTAGGACAACATTAATATGACCACAAGAGCAAACTAAAATTATATGAAATGTAAATGAAGACATATTCACCTGTAACAGGTTGGACTTCTGGAGTTGTGCCTCATAGTTTCCACAAAGAGTTACAGATTTATTGTTGAGGACCTACATATACACACACAGCAGCCGAGGCAGCTGAAGCAAACACACTTCATCACTTTGCAAGCAAACTAAAGAAGAACATTATCGGTTCTTAGCTGTATAGCATTTAGCATTTTTCTGCAACCACTTACTGTATAGCTGAAAGTAAAATCATAAGTAGCTGTGATTTATACCTAACATGGCTGTTGGTTTAATTCAATTCAATTCAATTTTATTTAGATAGCACCAAATGACAACAGTCACCTCAAGGTGCTTTACATTGTAAGGTAGAGACCAGACAATTCAGTGTTTAGTGAGTGTTAATATGTTGATTCTCAACATTGTACTTGTGCTCTACTTTGAAACAGCATTCTGACAAGAGAGACTTCTCAGGGCTTATTTACATATATTAATTCAATCAATCATCATTCAGTGGCAGGAGTAGTCAGATATTTTAGGGTAAGGAGCTTTTTTGTTTAGTATTGGAGTTAATTGAGAAGCCCGACATCAGGATCACATCAAATGAGAATGTGACATAAATGTTAAGCTTTGTTGCAAAGTAAAGGGAGGAAACAACTGGCATGGCTCATCTCACAAGAAAAGAAAAAACCCGAAATCAAAATGAACTGGGGATTAGGACACTGATACAAGCCCAGACATGCAGAGCCAGCTGACACACATACACACACACACACACGTGCGCGTGCGCGCACGCACTCCCCACATATATCATCAAACAAACCTGGAGTAAGAGGACAGGTTAATAATTACATTTTACTTCAGCCTGTTTAAACTGTTGTAATTGCGTATGCTGCTGCAGATATTACATTATCTGAGCAAACTTCATGTGTTGTTATAGGACAGGGAAACACTGTAAACACTAAGTGTAGTTTCCTTTTCCTTGTCACAGGATTCTGGTTTTTTCAGTGAGCCTCTGGATGATGCAGTTTCAGTCGTCAAAGATGAAAGGTGGAAACGAATTCGCAACACCCTGTCTCCGTGCTTCACCAGTGGAAGACTGAAACAGGTTGATCATATATCGGCTCTGAATTATTATTGGATATCAGTAGTTATTTATGAACCCTCCAAAGAGAAATCAGTAACTTGAAGGACATTTTACAAGGTCTTTACAGAATAAGCAGGAATTTAGCTCTTTTATTGCTTTTTTTTTTTGTGGCAAACAGGAAATGCAGGTTTACTACAAGACAAAAGTACCAACATTAGGACATTAACAATATAACATAATTCTCTTATTTTGTCTCCATTTTTTTTCTTTTAAAGGTTTATCCCCTCGTTGCTCGCTATGCAGAACGACTTGTTGCTAAACTTGCAGAAACAAATTTGGATGAACCCATCACTGTCAAACAGTATGTTGTTCATCTGTAATATGCCAGCATTTTGCATCGTTTGTCCTAAAATAAGTAACACACTGACCACGTGTCTTTTCCAACTCTCATAGGTTTGTGGCTCCTTACAGTTTAGACACGGTGACCAGTGCTTCCTTCAGCGTGGAGACAGACTCCATAAACAATCCAAACGACCCTGTTAATGTTCAAATCCAGAAGCTCCTTAAAATCAACTTTGGGCTTTTCTTTTTTCTAAGTACGACCTCCTTTTTTACTCTTACCCAAAATCCACATCGTATGCCTGGGTTTCAAATTGTGGTTAACCACTCTTTGCTCTCCTTACAGTGGCATTTCCCTTTGGTCGTCGTCTGCTAGAGCTCCTGAAACTTGAAATCATGCCCAAAGACAGCATTAACTTTTTCTTCAACATCATCAAGAGATTTAAAGACCAGCATCATGACGTCAAATCTGTAAGCATTAAATCTGTAAAGGAAGACTGACATTGTCTTGAATGTATGCACTAACCTTTAAGTCATTTTCAAGTCCTGTTGTGAAATTTAAAGTCGAGACTTTTCAGCTTTCCCATGGTAATGTTTTAAACCGGATGCAACAAACTAGCGGCAATCAGATAGTAAAGCATGGCTTATCCTCCTTTATGACTCTAATGGGGACCATGATTTACAACATGACCATATTGTTGATTTGACCATTTGAAAAAAGTTTGTGGAATTGCTGCTAAAACTGAATGTTGTCTTTTCTGATTTAGGCCCGAGGAGATTTCCTGCAGGTGCTGATTCAGAGTGAGATCCCAGAAAAGAAGTATAAAAACAATGAAGAACAGTCAAGTAAAGGTGTGTATTCACTGCAGAAGTAATCCATAAGAGGACGAGCTAATGTAAAGAGTCCAAGTCTGTCATCACTCTGTTCTTAATTTATAATCAGTTTGTTGTCCACCTTCATCAGGTCACATTTATGAGGTGATTCTGAAGACAAATCAAGATCAGTGGTTTTACACAAAATCTTTCTCATGACATTGATCTGCTCTTAAGTCTCATGTACAAGAGGCCTGCCAGTTTTACATATTACAATTCAGGAGCTGGACAATCATCAAATAAAGGGATGTAAATATCCCTGTAAATATTTATATAGCCAGCCTGGCTATGTATACTAAAATGTATATGACAACCATCAAAATATTATCTTAATACTACTAATACTAAGGAGCCATAATAATCTAATTATTAAAATAATGAAAAGGGAAGCATGGAGTGTGGTGGTTAGCACCCTCGCCTCTCACCAAGAATGTCCTGAGCCAGTTGTGGCCTTTCTGTTTGGAGGAGGGCAGATGGAGGAAACTTAGTGAACCAGGAAGTGCAGAGGATTAATAAGAAGGAAGTGAGTGAAGCTATGAAGAGGATGTAACAGGTGGAAAGGCTCAGGTGACATACCTGGAGGTATGGAGATTGGCTGAAATCAGTACTAGTCACTGATTACTCTGGCAGCACAGTGGCTTGAATAAGATAATCAAATAGACACTGACTTGGATTTTGTTTTTTCCATAGGTTTGACTGAGCATGAGATCCTTTCCCAGGCCTTTATCTTCATCTTTGCAGGCTACGACACCACCAGCACCACTCTCAGTTACATCCTTTACAATCTGGCCACAAACCCTGATGCATTGCAGACCTTACACAAAGAAATTGATGCTAACCTGAAGAAAGATGTACAGTAATTCTTCACATAATTTGTTGCTATCTTCAGTTGTGAACACAATTCCCATATTTTCTTTTTCTTTTTGCCTCCTTCTTTATAATTTGCCTAGGGACCCATTTTATACGAGGAGTTGACCGGTCTACAGTACCTGGACCAGGTTATACTTGAATCGATGCGACTGATTCCCACTGTCCCTCGACTCGACAGGGCATGCAAAAAAACTGTGCAGGTGAATGGCCTCACCATCCCCGAGGGAACCACTGTTGGGATTCCTGTGTGGATGTTGCACAAAGACCCACGCTACTGGAACTCACCGGAGCTGTTCAGACCAGAGAGGTAAATGTGCACCATCACAAACTTATCCAGAGCTCTTCCTGCACAAGAGAGTGTCATTGCTTAGTTAAATCTGGGGCATTGTATTTAAATAAACAGAATCTATATGTTTCCCCTTTATCCTGAAGGCCTCTCCAGTGTTGTCTTAGGTGTTTGCTTTGAGTCATTGTTGTACTGAATGCTGAACTGTTGCCCCAGACTGAGGGTGCTGCACTTTGGAGCTGGATTTCTTCAGTGTGCATTTGACTACAAACTGCTCACCAGTCTAATCACCACATAATGAGAATAATCTACATGATTCTGCTTCCCTGTAGGGATTGCATTAACAGATGATGAACAGTGTCTTATGCACGGTTTATCCCCAGTGTGGCTTCCACCTAGTCAGTTTCTCCCTGCTCTGTTAGATCTGGGTATCCACTGGTGTTTTCAAACCTGTGCTCCTGGGATCCCTCAAAGCCTTAGAAATAATGATATATTCTTGCCCTGACCTATGTCTCCCTACTCTTCATGTTGGACGTCTGCAGAGGGCTCTTCAAATGTCATGGCTCAGTTTTTGTCCTGATTTGTAATGTGAATTATGGGACTTTATGCATTTACAAATGCATGCCTGTCTAAACGTAATCCAAATAACTAAACTTGCTGCACACAGATTGCTTTCATGTTCTATGCACATCTTAAGGCACATCTATGGTGAGAAGATTTTCTGTGATATCCTCTCATCTGATGTGTCTGTTTGCTACTGTTTAAAGTAGGTAGATTAACTGTGTCCTCCATAAGGTCAACTTGTCCCAGCATGCAAAGCTTTTTCTCTCTACATAGTGAATCTATGATTCTAAAAATTTGATTGGTACCTGCAGGTTCAGTAAAGACAGCGGGGAGGAGGTGAACCCGTACGTGTTCATGCCATTTGGGCTCGGCCCTCGTAACTGTGTTGGCATGCGCTACGCCATCCTCATCATGAAGATGATTATCGTCCGTCTCTTGCAGAAGTACACTTTGGAAACATGCAAAGAGACCATGGTAAGAGCAACACTGTCACATTCAGACCATCACACTACTCTGCTGTCGTGTCGCTGATTTTACGTCCATTTCTTTTCCTTTTTTTTAGATTCCACTTGAGTTTAACTGGAAGTTTCAGCCTGTTCAGCCTGTAAAACTCAAGTTTGTTCCCAGAGAACAGTAGGCTGAAGAGGGAACATCTCTAAATCCTATCAAACATGTTATTTTATCATTTTTGTTTTAATGTGAGGCAACACGGGATGACATTTGCTGTTAAGTTCTCTATGACTAAACTTTAAAATGTATCCAGTCAATGCAGTGTAAACATTTGAATTGTTTGCAGTGTTGATGAATTAAATATATTTTAATTACTTTGATCTAAATTGTGTTTCATGTTTAATCAGATTGTTTTGTGTTCAAAAAGTACATCTACCTGTACCTGGCAGTGATGCACATGTGATTCTCTGAAGTGTATCATCGCCAGCAGCTCATTTAATGGACCTCACAGTCTCAATAGAGATTTTTAAAAGACTGACGTTTCTAGATTTCTAATTGTAATTGAATGTATTAAATCATAAAGCTCATCCATAAAACTATAGTCTTATTATTGGTGGTATCTGTCTCCACCTAGCTTCAGCAGCTGGTAACCAGCTTTGACAGCTGATTACATCAAAAAGAAATCTCAGAATACAGCATCAAACGCTCAGTTTTCTGCATGTTTTCACAATAAAACTAAAGGCCAGTCACAAATTCCCAAAACTGAGCGTCTGTGCTTCTGCGTTGCCAATATGGACAAGTTTTTACTAGCCAAAAGGAATTGTTCCACATGCTCCGTCTCTGTCAATATTTTAAATTGGACTTTATGTTAAACAGTACTGTATAAAAATCTTGAGCCACCAATCACTTATTTATATTTTGCTTTAACGGAGCCAGATCTTCTTGTAATGTTTTAAAATGCTCTTGAGCAATAGTTCTCCAGGCTTTCTGAAGATCTTTCAAAGTTTTTCTTTGGACATTGACTGCTTTTTCACCCATTTTCAGTCCAGTCCTGACCATTTTCAGAGTAATGTTTTTGTTTGTTTAGCCACTTAACACTGACCTATGGGATTAACCCAATGGTCAGTGTGTCTACATTTAACAGACAACTTAGCAAAAAAAACCCAATTTTAAATTGCATCTTTTGATGCTTTGTTACTAGCAGCCTGTTACAAACACAGTTGAATTCATGAAAATGCCAAAAATAACGGTTTGACAGGCATAAGTGTTTCTGCATCAACAATGTGATTCCCAAAGAGCTACAAGCTCAAAACCTGTAATATCTTGTGTGCAGTGTGTCCTTAAAAAAATCCGAGGAAACCGGACAAGTGGAGGATAAAAGAAGAAGTGGCAGGACTAAAAAAAACTATCTGAGAGTCACATCCCTTTGAAATAGGAAAAGATCCAGTAAAGACCTGACACAGGACCTGAGAAATGCATCTGGTCCTTCACTTGATCTGTTCATTGAAGCCTTATAAGAAATGCTCTCGGTTCTCAGAAGGGTGGCTGTCAAGAAGCTATTCTTAAGGAAGGGAAAGAGGGAGAGAAGACTGAGGTATGCCAAATTACAGCTGGGCTGAAAATCATTGGCAACATGGCTGATGGCTTGATTGATTCAAATTAGAAATTTTATGTTCAAATCAGCATCAATATGTATGGAGGAGGTCAGGAGAGAGGTAGTCATCTTTAAAACCTGGTGGAGGTTCTGTCATAGTTTGTGAATGCATTTCAGCCAAAATTTATGCAATTATGAAAGCAGAAAAGTACAGTCAGATTTTGATCTGTCATGCAATACCATCTGTAAAGCATCTGATTGAACCTGAACCTTATAATAAAATTATTTAGAAATGTTTTACAGTATTGGTGATTGCATATTTCTTGCTACTTCATGGTTCTTAGATAAATCTGCTTCAGTGATTTTAGTTTAATCAAATTGTATCTTTATTCCATGATGGGAGGAAGGATATGACATCAAAGAAGAAAGATGGGGGACTCTGTAAAGTTGATGAGAGTCTTATGGATTGACACTGGTTTTGGGTCAGTTTATTTGTGTTTCAGACACTTATTGCAGCTCTAGTTTAGGCTGATCACAGACTAACAGCCTGCAGTAACTGAAAAACAAAAGGCTGAGGATCCAGATGTAAGAATAACAAGAAAGGACCAGATGTGACGATCAACAGGGAAATTTCTGAGTCCTACTCTCCCTCCGCATGCCACCTGAGGAGTCTTCAGGTAAGTAAGGTGAAACCACACCCATTGTAGCAATTACTTACAACAAGTTGCTCTTATAGAGGACACAGTTAATCTGTCTACTTGAAACAATAACAATTACATATGTAAAATGCCTACAAGCCTTAATACGGTCTTTTCAGGTACAGAAGAACCTCCCACTTTCCATTCAGATCGTTTATAGGTGTGTTTATAGGTATATGTGAGGGATAGCCAATCAGAAGAAAGTTTGCTTAAAAGTAGTGGAAGGGCAATAAAATAGCTAGTTTCACAAAGAGGATGATGAACTGAGGAGCTGCACAAAGCTACTCTGGTAGAGTCCAAATATATAAATATAAAACTGGAAAACAGCATAACAGGTCCATTTTAAATAGAAAACCAGAATCACACCTGTGAGTCCGGAGCAAGTCCACCTAGCTGCTGAAGCTAGGTGGACAGGGATACTAACAAGAGGTCTACAGTCATCATTGAGAGGTGTAGCACTGCCAGCAGCTTATTTAATGGACCTGACAGTCTCAAAAGACATTTTGACACTTTGAAGCCTCTAGGTTTTTAGGTATATTTATTAAATCATAAAGCTCACACGTGAAGAGGCATGAAAATCTATCAAACTAACACAAAAAGAAAAGAAAAAGATTGACAAAGGAAGAAAAGCAAACCTTAAACAAGATGTCACAAGATGATATGAATGTTTGCACTTTTTAGAAGTCACAAATCCAAGACTGTAATCAGCAAGAACCATAAAAAGAGAACTAAATTAAAGTTAGGTGCACTTTTTGAACACAAAACAGTCAGATGAAACAATTCAATAAAAGTAATTAAAATTAATTTGATTTATTAACAATGCAAAAAAAGAAAAAATGTTTACACTGCACTGATTTCATAACAAAGTTTAGTAGTAGAAAAACTCAATATCATCCTGGCAGCAGTTGCCTCACATGAAAACAAAGTGATAAAATAACATGTTTGATGGGGGTTGGAGACGTTCCCTCTTCAGCCTACTGTTCTCTGGGAACAAACTTCAATTTTACAGGCTGAACAGGCTGAAACTTCCAGTTAAACTCAAGAGGAATCTAAAAAAAAAGGGAAAAGAAATGGACGTAAAATCAGCAACACGACAGCAGAGTAGTGTGATGGTCTAAATGTGACAGTGTTTCTCTTACCATGGTCTCTTTGCATGTTTCCAAAGTGTACTTCTGCAAGAGACGGACGATAACACTCTTCATGACGAGGATGGCGTAGCGCATGCCAACACAGTTACGAGGGCCGACCCCAAAAGGCATGAACACGTACGGGTTCACCTCCTCCCCGCTGTCTTTACTGAACCTGCAGGTACAGATCACATAAGCATTTAAAATTGTAGATATATAAAGTCCCATAATTCACACTGCATATCAGGACAAAAATTGAGCCATGAGCCCTTTGAGGATCCTGCAGAACCAGGCAAACATGGACTTGGTCAGGGATTAGGGACCCATTGACTACCCAGATCTAAGAGCAGGCCAGCACAGCAGTAGTTAGGCAGCAGCCACACTGGGTAAAAACTGTGCATGAGGCACTGCTCATCATCTGTTGCTATAATCCCAATAGGGAAGCAAAATCATGCTATGTAGATTTTTTGTAACGCCTGTAAGAGTACTGAGAATTGAGCAGAGGTGGCAAAAGTACAGACATTCTGTACTTCAGTAGAAGTACAAGTACTTGTGTTAAAAAATACTTTGAATAAACTGGTTCACCTTCTTTACTTAAGTAAAAGTAAAAAAAGTATAGGCTCAGAAATGCACTCAAAATAAGAAAGGTTATATAAATGTTGAATTCAGTGAATGAATCTCAGCATCAACAGCACTGATTCAAACTCATCTCTCCTACACTTCATGTAACCTCTAACTCTGACCATGAACACAGCCTCTGTGCACCAGAACTTTACTGTACTATAACAAAGTATTTGTACTTCGTTACTTCCCACCTCTGGAATTGAGGGGATGCTGTCAAAATCCACATGGAAGAAAACCATCTCCAAAGAGCAGCACCCTGAGTCTGGGGCAACAGTTCAGCTTTCAATACAATGACTCAAAACAAACAGCTAAGACAACACTGGAAAGTCTTCAGGATACACACAGTATCTGGCTGTTATTCACTTAAACTGCACAGAACAACAGTGAAGGGACATAAATGATGGCATTGATTCATATGAATGGCTGAATGTGCCATGTGGGTATTGTACATAACAGATGTGTAAACATAGAGTGATATGTCTGGGTTACTCTGTGCAAATAAATCATAAAGACTGGTTATTTAAGCATAATGCCCCAGATTTGAGTAATGGGGCTCTCTTGTGCAGGAAGAGTTCTAGATAAGCTTGTGATGGTGCACATTTACCTCTCTGGTCTGAACAGCTCAGGTGAGTTCCAGTAACGTGGGTCTTTGTGTAACACCCACACAGGAATCCCAACAGTGGTTCCCTCGGGGATGGTGAGGCCATTCACCTGCACAGTTTTTTTGCATGCCCTGTCGAGCCGAGGGCCGGTGGGAATCAATCTCATTGATTCGAGTATAACCTGGTCCAGGTACTGTAGACCGGTCAGCTCCTCATATGAAATGGGTCCCTAGGCAAGATATAAAGAAGGAGGCAAAATAAAAAGAAAATATGGGAATTGTGTTCACTGTTGAAGATGGCAACAATTTATGTGAAGAATTACTGTACATCTTTCTTCAGGTTAGCATCAATTTCTTTGTGTAAGGTCTGCAACGCATCAGGGTTTGTGGCCAGATTGTAAAGGATGTAACTGAGAGTGGTGCTGGTGGTGTCGTAGCCTGCAAAGATGAAGATAAAGGCCTGGGAAAGGATCTCATGTTCAGTCAAACCTATGGAAAAAACAAAATCCGAGTCAGTGTCTATTTGATTATCTTATTCAAAGCCACTGTGCTGCCAGAGTAATCAGTGACTAGTACTGATTTCAGCCAATTTCAGGCATCAACTAACAATTGGTCAAACAGAAAAAAGGTGATGTGAAGAGCCAGATCATTTTTTGGCATTGTTGAGGAATTAGTATTATAGTTAACCAACTGTCCAAATGACTCAACGGAATGAAAGATAAATAAACTAACAGTTTCAAGTGTTTTACCCCAAATAATAGGATATGGTTATATAATTTATCATTTATCAAAATTAGGAACACTTGTCTTAAAATGAAAGTGAAAAATTAGTTCAGTAGCCTCTTTTGTTTTTTTTGTTTTTTTTAAGGCTGGACTATTATAATTCCTTACTGTTAAGGTCTAAAATGCTATATAAACAGTGGTAACAGGAACTAGAAAATTAAGTCCCATTTCAAACATACTCACTTCTATTCAGTGGCTTCCTGTAAAATCCAGAACTGAATTTAAAATCCCTTAATGAACAAGCTCAAAGATCCCATAGTGCTATATTATCCTAAATGAGCACTTCACTTTCTTGTGCTTCATAGCGTTGATGAAGCAGCATGGGAGGTGGAGCCTTCATTGGCCTCCCCTCATGAGGAGCGCCCAGTTTGGATTCAGGAGGCAGAAACCCTCTGTACTTCCTGTACTAAGATTAATATTAAAACCTTCTTTTTTAAAATAAAGCTTACAGTTAGAGCTGGATCAGGTGATCATCTCTTAATTATGCTGTTGTAGGATCGGGCTCAATTCACTCCACATTTATATGGCCCCATTACACACCATTAACCTTTCTTCTTTATTTTGCTTTCCTGCAAGTGATTCAATATGTTCCTGATCTGAAGTCCAACCTGCTTAGTGTACATTTTTGATATGCAATGCTTGTCATTATTATTATCTTATTATTTTAATAATTAGATTATTTTATCCTTACAATTAGTATTATTAAGAGAGCAACCAGGTTGATGGTTCTCGCACACAATTTAGTACACACAGCCAGGTGGCTATATAAATAGTTACAGGGATATTACAGAGATATTTCCTTGTGATGTAACACTGACAAATTTGTATGTAAAACCACTGATCTTGAGTTGTCTTCTGTAAATATGGCATGTGTAATATGATGAAGATCAATAAAGAGTGTAAATTGAGAACAGTGATTACAGACTTTGAAAGATGGAGACTGAGACTTGCACTTTTTGTGTTACCTCACAATTTTCTGGATTACTTCTGTGGTGAATACACACCTTTACTTGGCTGCTCTTCATCATTTGTATACGTCTTTTCTGGGATCTCACTCTGAAGCATCACCTGCAGGAAGTCTGCTTGGGCCTAGATCAGAAAAGATGACATTCAGTTTCAGCTACAATTCCACAAACTTGCTTATTGCCTACTGTGGGTAATTGAGAGAGAACAGCAGAAGAAAATTAGGAATTATATTTGTGGCATGCATAGACTGAATCAGAACATTTTATTAATCCCAGAGGGAATTGTTTCATTGCAGATGTAAACATGAAAGATAGAAA
Organism: Australoheros facetus; assembly: GCA_030220045.1. Lineage (NCBI taxonomy): Eukaryota > Metazoa > Chordata > Actinopteri > Cichliformes > Cichlidae > Australoheros > Australoheros facetus. The sequence goes on from JASGAU010362907.1 coordinate 16,766, forward strand.
ATGTGAACTCTGTATAAAATGAAATATTCCAAAATTAAAACAATACTATGTACAGTTCAGACAAGATATTATGAAAATAATTCATAAGGCAGAGTTATAGAGTTTGATAGCCCATTTAGGAATGATTTCCTGTGGTGTTCTGTGGTGCATTGTCTTGTTCTGCTGTGTCAGTAAACACTTTCCTGATGAGCTGATGGCCTCTGTCACTAGTTTCACATCCATTTGAATTCACCAATATGTTCACTTTGGTCTCCATTAGAATGATACAGGAAGAAAAGGCAGGGCATGCTTTACTATGTGATTGAGAAGTTGCCAATCTGCATGCAATATCCCAAGAGTTGCCCCATATTTTTCATGTTGACTTTAAATCATCAGGATGGGGACACTGAAAAGACGCTTTAAATTTGACAACAGGACTTCAGTAACTAATGTGGGTGGTACCATATTTTATATACAGTTCATGGGGACATATTCCTTTTCTACTCCAATTTATATAAAATTTCAACTACTTGAATGTCAATAGAATGTCAGTCTTCCTTTACAGATTTAATGCTTACAGATTTGTCGTCATGATGCTGGTCTTTAAATCTCTTGATGATGTTGTAGAAAAAGTCAATGCTGTCTTTGGGCATGACTTCAAGTTTCAGGAGTTCTAGCAGACGACGACCAAAGGGAAATGCCACTGTAAGGAGAGCAAAGAGTGGTTAACCACAATTTGAAACCCAGAGATTCCATGTGAGCAAATGCAGTTTGGGTAAGAGTAAAAAGGAGGTTGTACTTAGAAAAAAGAAAATCCACATTTTAAGTTTAAGGAGCTTCTGGATTTGAACATTAACAGGGTCGTTTGGATTGTTTATGGAGTCTGTCTCCACGCTGAAGGAAGCACTGGTCACCGTGTCTAAACTGTAAGGAGCCACAAACCTATGAGAGTTGGAAAAGACGAGTGGTCAGTGCGTTATTTATTTTAGGACAAATTATGCAAAATGCTGGATGAACAACATACTGTTTGACAGTGATGGGTTCATCCAAATTTGTTTCCGCAAGTTTAGCAACAAGTCGTTCTGCATAGCGAGCAACGAGGGGATAAACCTTTTTTTAAAAATAATGGAGATAAAATAAGAGAATTATATATGTCGGTCAGAAAACAGATATAGACTCACTGATAGTGTTGATACCTTTATACAAACTCTTACTTACTACTATGTCATTATTTCTTTGTCCATTTCATCTGTTATATTATTTAATATTAAAACATATTTGAGCTAGAAAAACTTATTACTTCTTGTGTAGACATGTTAAACACAGAGGTGGTTAGTGAACTCAGGTGTGATATCAACCTGTTTCAGTCTTCCACTGGTGAAACATGGAGACAGGGTGTTGCGAATTCGTTTCCACCTTTCATCTTTGACTACTGTAATAGCATCATCCAGCGGTCCACTCAAAAAACCAGTATCCTGTGAAAATGATATGGGAATGACTCTTACTGTTAGCTTCCTCCAACATCTCCCTGTCCCACAACAATTTTATTAAGTTTTCTCAGATAATGTAATGTCTTCAAACACCATTATCTCTGTGCTGATTCCATGTTGTGCATATTCATATGGAACTTCCTTTGGATAGCGTCACACACATTAGTAAATACACCAGTGCAAAGTACACAAATACCAACATCAGCATACATAAATACAACAGTTTGAACAGGCTGAAGTAAAATGTAATTATTAACCTGTCCTCTTACTCCAGATTTGTTTGATGATATAGATCTAGGGAAATATGTGTTAGCTTTCTGGAAGAACAGTGAAGTGATGACAGTGATGAATTTTCTCTCTGGTGTACGATAGCAAGAGGAGCCTCTTACCCTGCGGTTGGTAAACACAGAGTAGCACTCCTTCACCGTCACAGTTTTAATAATTTCAGGGTCGGCCACCATTAATATCGGTGTTCTTCCTTCGTACAACCTGCCAACGAAAAAAAAAGGCCTTTTGCAATTGCACACTTCACAGCTAATCATTTATTACACATCTGGATATGTAAGCTGATTTTAGTTGCTTTGGCACTTTGGGCATTTTATCCCTTAAATAAAGTAAAATTGGTTGTTATGCTTCTACTAAAAAAGATTTGCACATTTACCACCTCAGCTCAGACTTAATCTATTTTACCAATTCAGGCATAATCTTGTGTATTATTCCATCCTGTTCCACTCATCATCTCACAAACCCAGTCACAGTGGCTATTTGCATTTCACATTTTTGTATTTTTAATGTGTTGTGGGTTTGCGTGGCTCGCATCACAAACATATTTTGATATCAGAAGTATTCAAATCAAACTCCTGGTTGATTTGAATACTTCCTCTATTATCAACAATGAAGCAACAACTCACCCCCAGACATCCCCATACTTTGCCTGGCACTCTTGGTCAAAAGGAAGAAATCCCTACAAGAAGTTACAGGAGAAAATGTGTCTCAGAGTGAAAAAGCTACTGAATAGAATATATGCATCAACAGTATACAGAGAAACCAGGCAGGTCAGTGAGACTGACAAATCGGATAAATTAAGTCAGCTCTTCATTTTCAAGTCTCTAAGGCAGGGCTCTTCAACTCCAGGCCTCGAGAGCCCCTGTCCTGCAGGTTTTAGATGTGTCCCTGATCCAACACACCTGAATCAAATGGCTGAATTACCTCC
>JASGAU010362908.1:0-14957 GCA_030220045.1 Australoheros facetus
TTTTCCATGCTAATAGAGTCACTGATAGATGTCCAAGTTAGACTCTTTGCTACACAGAGCACACCTTATCTCCTACAGATGACCAAAGCATATTAGACATTTGTTAGTCACTATCATGAAAGATTTGTTTCCCTTCGTGATAGTGGTACAGATATTAAGTTATAAGGGTTTCTCATTAGCCATGCTGCAACCACCTCGGTACCTCTGTTTATCTCTCATCTCCCTCTCACCCTTTTCTCTGCAGTACACGTTATGAATATCATAGCTGACAGTGTCTGGGCAGTAATTAGTATAATATGTAGCCTCACCCTCTGTGAAGGTTATTTTTGAAGGGGAACTATGAAATCATAAAAGACAATTTAACTGGTATTCAATTCTGCTTTGTATAGCACCCAAGAAAATAACTTTTTTCTATTGATCCTATTATTTAAACAGTTTACACACAATTTACATTTTAAAGATGAAAATACCTGTTTGTGCCTGTTTGTTAGTTAGCATCTAGCCAGGCTAGAATTCAGTGCTTTCCTATAGTGTAATTGTTTTAGCAAACACATGCTCTCTCTTCATTACTATGCACAGATTATATCTGAAAAGGCTGAAGTTAATTATTTTTATTGTTGCTGTCTTCCAAACTTGTGTTTATTTTTTGTCATCAACAAAGTTTAAAGTTGATTTGTTCAACATAATTGCCATTCAGTTGTTTTTCCCCCCAGCATATTAAATTAATTTAAACAGCATATTGGGTCAGCAAAATAAAGCTTGTTATGAAGTCTAATTGATGAGCTTTGGAGTTTGTCCAAATGAATCAGTTCATTTCCCCTAAAGTTGCAGGAGGAGATTGATACCACACATGTTTTACAGTAAATGAAACCAGCTGCAGTTGGAAGGGGAAACGGCAACCCCGTTTTTTTAAATGAAACACCCAAAACCTTTTAAAGTGAAAACTATAAGGCAAACATTTTTTTTTTTTTTTTTTGGTTTGGAGTTTTTGGTTAGAGTTTCCAGGTGAGTCCTTAGTGTCTGTCTAAAAAGTGAAACTAATCATTTCAAGGAAAAACAGGTGAAAATATTGAGTATTCTTTTTCTCTGGGTTTGCTCAAGCTGCAATTTAGGTAGTCCGTGGAGAAAGTAATTTATCACATACTTATTGCATTTCATGTTAGGAATAATGCAAAAGTAATGTAATGTCACATAATTACCACTTAACAATACAAACCTGGAGGCTACAGTACTACAAGCCCAACTGCTCATCACTGCCTTTGTTACCTGATGAAGGTCAGGCTCTGGTTGCTGGGTTGGGGTCAGCATATGCTCACTGTGGGTTCTTCGCTAGCTCTGTGTTAGCAGGGTGTCCGTGCAGATGCTTGCAAAGAGCAGCTGTTGTGTTAGCAGTATAAGTTGTTTCTAAAGTTTGTTTCTGTCCTCGACATAGTTTGCAATTTACCATCATGATCCTGTCCTTCCATGAAAATAAAACAGTTGGTTTTAGCACAAGTGAAGGAGGACATGTCCATGTTTTTGTCATTAACATACCAACATTACAGTATTCCACATTAACATCAAACCCAAGGTTCACAGATTGTGTTTTGTTTGTCTTTAAAACAGGTTTCTATGTAGCTTGTAACCTGCAAAAACGACCTGCATACATAGTATATAGATTTGCCCCTTTCCTTTAACATGCATCATTCTAAAGTCAATATCCTAACAAAGAAGACATCTGAAGATGTCACTTTGTGTAATTTTGCTCTGTTTATTTGTATTGTTTAGAACAAACCATTAAATTCAAAGAAATATATGTATCAAAACAGTAGTTAGTAATTATAACAATATTTTTTGCAGTGTTCCTCCTATTCTTTAGCTTTTAATAAAAATGCTTTTCTTAAAAGGGTTCAGAGCTCACTTAAAAGTTGGTGGTAGTGCTGCCGTCCCTGGACAGTCTTACCACAATTATAAATCATCTTCCTCACTCTGCAATGATAGACACCCTGTGAATGTACAAAAAGGAGCCGTTATTATTATTATTATTATACTTTATAAGTTAATAAAAGGTGGTTGTGTTATTATTGGTTTTAAATACAGCGCTGTCTTTCTCTCACACAGTTGTGTCTGAAAGGCCAGTTGTCACCAGGTTTAAAACTCTACCCAGTGTGCTGCTTCTTTTTTTTTCTACCAGGCAGCAGAGAACTCAGCAGAGAGCAGAGTTCCAATAAAGTGCTTAAATTATAGTCATGCAGACAAAAGCAGAGAGTTTTGATTTTGAGTTTCCAGCGTGGACTTTGCACCATAATTTTGTAATTCAACCTTCTGTTTTAAGAGTTGTGCCATTTCACACAGAGACCAGCTTTTAACCATGCAAAGACTAAACCAAAANTTTTTTTTTTTTTTTGTCATCAATTGCCTTTGACTATTAAATTTTTTATTGTACAATCTTCAAACGATGCATAATATTTTGGCTTATGTCCTGTTAATTTTACCCTGAATCTCATTTCATAGGTCAGCCAAGGTAAAGTTATTTATTCAACATTTGAGCCTGACAGATGGAGCAGTGTAATAACTTGTCTGGATAACCTGGATGTCTTCTACATATTAGAGTCAAAATCATTCATTTTTTAAAACCACAGCTGTTACAGGATTGGGGTTAATGAACTTCATATTTCTCAGCTAATGTCTCTATTGAAGTATTTTTTTCCTGATGTTATTCAATTACTCGGTGCAAGTGAATGTTTTTTCAATTTGATGCAATTTGATGTATCATAAAAAAATGTCTTCCTGTGTAGTTTGGGTGTATACCAGAACTCACTAGTATAGATTTTTTTTCAGTTGTTGACATAATGTGTTTACGCTGCGCATAAAGCAGAAGTAGGTTGACAGGTGCTGTGTTAATTCTGCTTTAAGTGCTGCACACATGGTGTTTTTCTTGGTCACTGAAAGTTAAAAGATGTTCAGCCTTGATCAAAATGCAACTCTTACCACTGTCACTGTTTATCTAGCCATCCATTCACAGCAGAGAAGGTGCAGGACAAGCACCCAGATGCAAAACCCTTAAATCCTGCTTGTACAAGTGAATAATGACTGAACAATAATGAAGTGGTATTACCCACTCTACCAGATGGCATCCTTGGGTACCATAATATAGACATGAAAAATAATGCTTTGAGAATTTTTTTTTAGCTAGAGACATGAACATCACTTGTACCAATATTCTGTTTTGCAGCTTTTCCAAACTCCAACTACAGATAATGCCATAAAAAGAAGACTGTTATTGTTTGCATCCCAGCACCAGCATCTAAGGCCTGATTTAGGCTTCTGTGAGGAATCTTTGTAGAGCCTATGATGTAACCTACCTAAGTAGTCAACATTGTTGCTGGCATTATTTTGATTATTATTATTATGATTAATATTCCTTATATTGAGATGATGGTTGTTACTCTCTCACTGACATATTTAAAAACTGCAGCGAAAAGGATCTGGAAATGCACTGGAGGAATCGCTGGTGCTGAACAGGCAAATCACAGTAGCTGTGGACTGCGTCAACCAGACGTGCTGTTACGTTTCGAGGGAGGTGAACGTAAGGTTACGCCATCGATTTCCTGCTGGAACATAAATCCCCAGGAAGTTCACCTCGTGTGTATGTCTGCAACAGCATCTGAAAGAAGAGCCGTATCTGACACCCTGAGATGAAAACACATTGGGTGATCTGACTTTTTTACAATTGCCACACTAAGGTTATATTTATCATTTGGACTGAAATGCCTTGATAGCTATGAACTGGTTGTTAGCTATTTAGTTATGTGTAATTATGATACAGTTGTGCTCATGGTCAAAGTTTTCTTTTATTCAGTAAAATATATTAAAATAGCACCTATGAAATAAATTGGTACAAATTGTTATGAATGATTCATCTGCCACAGTTAAAGTGTTAGGCTGCAAATATTAGCATGCTAACACACTAAACTAACAGGAGCATGTTACTATTATTTGGATCTTACCGTGCTGATATTAGATTATATCAGAGTAAATCTCTGCTGGGTCTTACAGCCCTGCAGTGCCACCAAACCCGGCCATGTGAGGAAGTCTGGTTTGTCTTCCATTTTGTAAGACTTACATATGCTAACAGGCTGGAAAACTAAGGGAAGAAGAAAACATTCCCGATAAACATTTTCCTGTGAATCATTTAATTCTACTGTATAAATCAACCAGCTTGAGCTCTCCTCTTTACCTCGCCTCTACCCTTCCAAAGCTGGGATCAATAGTGCCGAGGCATCAGATAAAAATAACCCACACTATTGTGTTTTCAACCTGAGCAAAATCTAAAAATAATATGAGAAAGAAGCAGGGCATTCCCTGTGGCAGAAACACAGGGAAATGAAAACTGATTCTCCACTGAACCACGGAAAGACAGCCCGTTTGTCTGAGAGGCTTTAGATCTTGTTCCAAAAGAAATGTCAGCCTTTACCTAAGGATTATGTTTGATTCAGTCCATTAATAATAAGGCTGATTTAGAAGAAGATTGTTACGTAATCAATAAGCCATTTATTTAAATAAAAATAAGCAATAGCTGGAAAACTTGAAAACAACCCGAGCAAACGTTTCATTTTTTTAGTTAAAAAAAAGGGGGGCAAAAGCTGAAAATGACGATCTTATGTAACAACAAAATCCTTCGTCTCAGAGTCGAGAGGTTTCACTTGTTCCATTTAGAAATGAGTTTCAAAGAGAGAAAGCATCTCTGTATAATTCCTCTGAATGCAGATTCCTGGTTTGCCTGTTGCTGAATGCACATGATGAAAAGAAGCTATAGAAGATCCCTCCTCCCTCTGTACACAATCTTAAGCTAAACGTCAAAGGTGCCTATAAGCAATCTGATTTGAGTAGGGTGGTTCCAGCTGGTTCATATTTATTCTCGGCTCTGGGACAGAGCATCAGGTTCATGTTGGGCTATAACTAGACTTTGCCATGTCTCAGAAGAGTTTCTCTCAAAGAGTGAACTGCTGAGTGATGAATAAAAGTGCCAACGTGATTCGCAGTCGGTGCTGTTTTCATGGCTCGGATGAAAACGATAAGGTCGAGCAGCTTTGAGAAAATCTCATCATTAGTCCTCTCACAGGCCAGGATTTAATTATCTACACATCCAAATCATCCGCTTCCCCCTTCTCAGCAGATTATTCTGCTCCTGGAGGATCATAACCGTGATGCCTTTCGCCTCTTTCCTTGCCTGCATGGTAAAACAGCAAAATAAGGATGCCCTGTTTGTATGTATGTGTGTGTGTGTGTGCATCCTTCACGGGGGGGATGGTAAGGTTGGTTGCATGATGAATAGGTGTGTGTGCAGCTTGTGTGTCTGCTGCACATGTGCTTGCGTGCTTGTGCGAGTGTGTTGGGGAGCCCTAGAAATAGGTTCATGTAAAATTAATCTTCAGACAGAAAATTGACCCAGATTTAGTAGAATCTCATTGTGCCTAACTACATAAAATGGATCCCATGACAAAGGCAGAGTGCAGCAATGACAAGAGGAGCTAAACAAGGGTTGCTGATTAAGAGCTAAAAAAAAAAAAAGGAGGACACGAGGAAAACAAAAGGAAAAGAAGGAGGTGGTATCAGTGGAGAGCTGAAGTGAGCAGAAGAAAAAAAAAAAGGCAAACACAGAGAAGAGAGCTTATACCTCCTCTGAGGGCATTGTAATGCAGCTGCTTTATGTCTTAATGTTGATCACACTGACTCTGGTGGGACCTCATTAGCTCAAGGCAGAGAACTGTGTTCAACCATCTATTGCCTAGTTGGGAAATACACAAGTTACAGTGTAAGAATATTAGTTCAAGGATACAACTACAGATGCCAAGTTGCTTAGTAGCCTCGTTTACCTCTGAAGTCATTTATTAATGGCGTGAGAAGAGTTGGGACAGTTCTGTTTTTTGTTACTTGCTTGATTAATACGCCCATATCTGTACTGATTTAACTTTGTTTACATTAAGCAACACATAAAATATGCATCACCACTGAGCAAGTCAGTCGCCCTCTACAGTCAGTCGATTTTTTTTTCTTTTTTCTTTTTTTTTGGCTCTGCTCATGTCCAGAGTGTGATGTAGCTGGTACATGTCAAACAGTATACATATGCATTTTAGAAAAAAATTTGGTTCTTGCTGCTTTAATAAAATCATACTCATCAAAGCACTTTGATCTAGGAGCAAAGCACATTAATGATGTAAAGGCAGTGTTTTAAAACTCAGCACTGGCCTGACTGGCGCTGCATCTTTGTATTTTAAGGTATCTTTTCTCTACTGCTGAACTGTCCCAGGAGTATTCATTCCTTATACTCTTCTTATATACTTGAGTATATGTTGTCTTCAGGACATCGCCATCCAGCTGGAGGGAATGAGTGTGGTTGTTCTGACCAAGTGTCCCATGGTGAGTGGAATTTCCCCCAAATCATGGATGTGCTCATGGATTCATGTCTTCTTCATCCTGATGTTGCCAAATGAAAAATCACAAAAGGTTAATAATTATTTTCCCAGACACACTGTCGTCACTTCCTATTAAGAATACTCCAGTGGGTTAATGGATTCATGAGCCTATGAAATTCCACTGGGTATGGGACACTTGGTTAAAACAAGCACACTGATTTCCACCAGATGTGGGGATGTTTACTTGATAAGACTTCTGGACAAAAAGTGATAGCTCCACCACTCATTATTTTGGTCTTGCTGACATCTCGTGACTTGTTTGTAATAAATATATTTTGGTAGAAAATATTTGTCGGCAGCTGTATGCTTTCACACAACACCATTACAGACAGACTTTATCTATAGCTACACGGTGAGCTGTGTAACTTTGTCTTCTCCCTTTCTTTAAAAAAATACAAGGATGCATCTTTGTTTGCATCAACTTGTTTTTTTGAACAACTTACTTTTAACACAGCTTACCGCACCAGATATGGTAAAGAAGCACAAGTAGTTGTACAACAAAGTTTTTGACAACTTTTACTTAGGTAACTAAATATAGCACAAAAAGCAAGGAAGTTTGTGTTTAGTTGATTATTTCTTTGTTATAATAATGATTCTTGGTAATAAATCTCATTCCATTGGAAAGCCTGTTTATTTCCTATTAAATGGTGCCACATTTGTTCGGAAAATGCATTTGTGGGTTGAGCAGCAGCATCGAGTATGTGGGTGTTCAGTGGGGTTGAGGTCAGAACTGCAGGTATGCCATTCCATCCTCTACACTCCCAAATTCTGGAGGTCTTCTCTGCTAAAGCCCGCTCTGAGGGGGCAAGCATCTTGGAAGATAGAGGTCAGTCTCAGACTGTGAAGATATGGGATTGCCGCTGGTTGCAGAATCTCACCTTGATATCTCTGAATTGAGATTGCCTCCAATTATGGCAACCTCGACAGTCAGCACCTGGGGTACCAGAAGCTCAAAACAGCAGAGTCAACAGAATAATGTCACAAGAATCTCCAAATCCATAGGAACACTGTGTGCACATGCAACTATCACTAGATACTTTACTTCATGTCAAAGTTGAACAAGGCCTTCAGTCTGACTGTTACAACGTAATTTGGATAATTATAATTAATTGTTTTTGTCACCGTTATCTTTGCTTCTAGCTAATGGTGTTTCTGCTATTGGTGAATTTGATGTAATACTGTTATTTCTAGTAGCAATTCTGGCCAAAACAACCAAGTGGGATTGAAATTTCAATAAACCAGGAGTTATCTGCATACTTATATAATTCACACAGTGACAGACATCCATGTCTCATAGAAGGCTGATTGTGGTTTAAAAGTCTGAGACACACTTATTTCCTTGATGTGACTGTCATCAGTTATCTGATCCCATTTCATTAGAAGCTGAGCGACATGATAGCTAGTCCCCTAGACCACACAGCCCTACATCAGAGAATCGATGAAGAGCTGTAGAGTGAATGACTGGTAGCTGGTGGTCCAAATGGAGATATGCTGAAAAGCCAGCTTGAGCCTGTGAGCTGAATAGTTATGACTCAATCATTTATCAGCTCACTCACTCTGACTCTCCTACAGTGCAACTTCATAGTGCTGCAGATCTGCAAAGGAAAATGGTTTTGACATTGCCAGCCATTTCCAGATGCCAGTTATTTTTGATCTTGTGTTACATGATGGCTTACAATAAACTTTTGGGCAGAAAAGTTGAAAACCAAATCAGACCTGTTGTCAGTGATTATTTGAAAACTCATAATCATTCAAATGGTCACTCTTAAATACAGATAAATGATTTTGGATTTCAAAAGTCAGTGATGACTTTCCAAAATGTTTGCTGTAAACATTTTAGAAAAAGCTCTTTAAAAAAAAAAAATTAAGAGTAAAATAAGAAGTTTGATACCAACTGTCATAACACTGGGTGTTCTAGTTAAATTAAATCAGGGAGTTCAGGCCTGATTTAATTTTTGTCTTCAGACATGACAAAAACAATGCATCTCAAGCAATATTGCAGGAAATATATATGCTTAAAATAATTAAACTATAAATATATATGCTTAAAGAATTAAATACTTTGAAAACACATCAAATCTAAGTGGGGAAAAAAACATGCTGGATGTCTATACTAATACGGGCTGAGTAATGTGCTAGGAATAAATGCATGCATTTGATGGAAATTAAAATTAACAACCTGCAGAGAGCTCAATTTTTGATTTGAAAATCAAAGTGGAAAAAGGATACAGCAGGCTAGTCCATTTTGCTGAAATATCACTGCAGCTACTCAAAATGCACTCAGTAGTTTGTTTGACTTCCACGTATGCAGTAATTTGAATCATATTTATCTGATAGACTCCAGGTAAGACTCCATGTTCATGTAAATGGGGAGTCTTCTTCACGCACTAAGGTTAATTATGGAGTTCCACAGGGTTCTGTGCTAGGGCCAGTTCTATTTACACTATACATGCGTCCCTTAGGCAGCATTATTAGAAACCATTGTATACATTTTCATTGTTATGCAGCTGATACCCAGCTTTATCCATCCATGAAGAGAGAAAGAGAGAGCATATTTCTCCCATATTGGCTTCTCTTCATTGGCTCCCTGTTAAATCTAGAATAGAATTTAAAATTCTTCTCCTCACATACATTTATATTTATAGTGTATATATTACATGTTATTTATCAATGCAATTTGCACTACTCTCTTGTACGGTGTCAGCCTTAATATAACTCTTCCTTACCTAAGTTTTTATATTTTATCTATTTTTGTTTCTATATGTATAGTTTTGCGCTCATCGTTGGCACTCTCTCTTTGATGTTTAGTTACTGTAGACTGTATTTTTTCTTGCTGTTGTAACACAGTGATTTCCCTTGTGGGATCAATAAAGTATCTACCTACCTAGCTACCAACCAACCAACCATTTCACCCCAATAGAGCACTTCACTCTCAGACTTAGTTGTGGTTCCTAGCATACTTAAGAGTAGAATGGGAGGCAGAGCCTTCAGCTTTCAGGCCCCTTTTTCTGTGGAACCAGCTCCCATGTGGATCCCAGTTTGGAGATACACACCCTCTCTATTTTTAAGATTAAGCTTAAAACTTACCGTTCTCATCAAACTTAAAGTTAGGGCTGGATCAAATGATCCTGAACCCTCCCTTAGTTATGCTACTATAGACCTATGCGGCTGGGGGGGGTTCCCAAGATGCACTGAGTATTTATTTTCATTCATCTCTTTTTACTCTGTTTATATACCTCACCACATTTAGTCATTAGTTGTTATTAATCTCTGGCTCTCTTCCACAGCATGTCTTTTGTCCTGTCTCTCTTATTGAGCTCCTGGACAGTCTGAGGTGCAACCTTGCCGTGTCAGATGGACATGATGCCCCAGAGGTGTTCTATTGGATTAGGTCAGGTGAGCATGGGTCAATGATATAAATTCAGACAAATTTATAATATGAATTCCAGCATCCTCCAGATACTGCATGCATAGTCTCACCACATGAGGTCGGGCATTGTTGTGCACCAGGAGCAACCCAGGACCCACTGGGTTAAGGACCATCTATGGCCCTGTCCTGTCTTGACACCATGATGGGATGCTTGATGTGCCATCCTGGAGGAGTTGGACTACATGTGCAACCTCTGTAGGGTCCAGATATTGCCTCATGTTACCAGTAGTGACACTGAACCTAGCCAAATGCAAAACTGGTGAAAAACAGATAAAAGATGAGGAGGAAAAAATATCAATGGCCTCCACTTGTAGCTAAAACTGATTAGCAACCCCCTCTGCTATTTCACTGACCAGCTCAATATCCCAGAAGTTTAATTGAATGGATGCTGTACTCTGATTAAAGATATTTCCTTAATATTTTTTTTAAGCACCAAATTTAAATAAGTGACTCCACTATTATTTCCTTCAATGCCATATGCCAACACTGTGGAGAGCAGCTACCTAAACTTCACTCCCACACGGGTCAGTTATCTTGTTAATAGTGTTGCAGTCTCACTGTATATGACACTTGTATAATTCCTGGTACAAATGCATAGTAAACAGCATACATGGCATAATTACAATGTTCCACTTGCCTGGAAAGGAAACATTTTAAAAAGCTCTTATAAAAAGATGCAAAGCTAAAACCTCCTACAATCCATCACTGATGGTGAAAACAAGAATAACCCCAGGCTAATAATGGACAGTCTATGAACTTCTTGACAAATAAAATGGTATAATGTAAGACAAAATTAAATTATAATCTTCTTACAGCAATCAGATGCATCAACAAGTACAGCTGTTTTAGAAAGTCCTGATGTTTATTTATAATGCTTCTCTCCTATTGATCTCGCTGAGCTAAACTCAATGATTTCTTCATCTAAACTGTCACCATGTCTATTGGATACTGACCCTATAAGACTTTTTTAAAGAGGTCTTACCATTAATTATCAATTTATCATTATTAATAGGCCAAACATCACAAGCTTTTAAGGTGGCTGTCTTAAAAAAGCCTGGACATGATCCAGGTGGTTTAGTAAATTACAGGCCGATTTGCAACTGCAGAGCAGTGGCTTATTTTCAGAGTTTCTGTGAGGGTTTAGAATTTATAACAACACAGAAACAGCACTAGTGAAGGCAACTAATGATAAATGAACTTGTCTCTGTGTTTGTCCTGCTAGATCTCAGTGCAGCCTTTGATAACACTGATCACAGCATTTTACTACAGAGACTCGAATACACCACTGGGATTACAGGAACAGCTCTGCACTAGCTTGAGTTATATCTCACTGACAGATTCCAGTTTGTTCCTGTAAACGAGGAGTTTTCCTCACACACAGAAAAGTTAGTCATGGAGTGCCACTTGGCTCTGTGTTAGGATTGGTTTTTTTCTCATTACACATGAGAATAGCTTCCTCTAGGTAAATGACCTTGGCCTCTGGTACTGCTTTGATGAATCCTGGGGTTTGTTTGTTTGTTTGTTTGTTTGTTTGTTTGTTTGGTTGGTTGGTTGGTTGGTTGGTTGGTTGGTTGGTTGGTTGTTTGGTTGGTTGGTTGGTTGGTTGGTTGTTTGGTTGGTTGGTTGGTTGTTTTGAGAAGGTATCGTTTTTCAGTCACATATGAACTAAACCTCCAGTGATTATGAGAACAACTCAATGCACTTATTACTTCTAGCTTTGACCACTGCAATTCCTTATTATCAGGCTGTCATGGAAAAACAGAAAAGCTAAGTGGGCTAATCTTTCTTGTCCCGTTGTTGGCTGAAGTGAAACCGAGCTTTAAAAACAATGAAAAGTGTCCACTGCGAGGCATTGTCTGTGCTTTTGAGTTTTCGTTTTCAGTGGAAACTGTGTTGTTTTATTGTTTTATTGTTGTTTTTGTAACTCTTTGTAACCCAAAGGAAACATTTCAGAAACTATCAACATTTATACTGAAACACAAGATGTTGAAAATGCTGCAGTTCCTGTTGCCAGGCCACAAGTTGGCGGTGTGGATATAGGAGTGCGCATGTGCCAGTACCCTTGTCCATTTACATAGAAACGGAGACTGGAGCGTTGGAATCCATTTCTGAAAAAGTATCGTTTTCACGCCGTTCATGTAAACAGGAGGCTGAAACGCATCAAAACTTTACCGTTTTCATCTGAAAACGTTCTCGGGTAAACAGGGCCTTAGCCTGCCATGGGACCTACCATGATGCTCTGAGTACTCCCGCCCCCTTTCACTATTAACTTTGTGTCTTCTCTCTCCCGTAGTTTGTGTTTTGTAGTATTTGCTGTCTCTCTACATTCGTTTGTTCTGTCTTCCCTTTCTCCTCACCACCCAACTGGTAGTGGCAGATGGCTGCCCCTCCCTGAGCCTGATTCTGCTGGAGGTTTCTTCTTGTTAAAAGGAAGTTCTTCCTCCCCACCAAGTGCTTGCTCAGAGGGAAATGTGGGATTGTTGGAGTTTGCTCTCTAATAGAAAGTGCCTTGAGACTTCTGTTATGTGAAATGTTGGTATATAAATAAATATAAATACTTAAATAAAGTGATGCATTCATTTTTTTGAATGCATCAACCTCAACACCACTCTCTCTGTAATACTAAATTAGCTGCCCTAATAACACCAAATAGGAGACATTCTCAAATTTCTCACAGCACTCAGCGCACCACCTAATTTCAGGCTTTATGGCAGGATGGCGAAGGAGAACACAGAATTCACGTGCGACTATGTGACACACTCCACTGCTGTCATGTATAACATCAATGTGAGGATAGTCACAGCTCTCTGTTCTGTGACAAAGATTACACTGTCAGGTGGCTGAATGCTCCGTGTGACACATCAGTTATCTCTTTGTGCGCAGCAGCACATTTAATAGCACAGGATTAAAAGTGAGAAAGAGGCAGGTAGATGTTATTGATAGGCGATGTAGAAACACACACACACGCATCTTTGATCTCAAGAGCAGCTGAATTTACTGAAGGAAATCAACCATCCAGAGAAGTGTGCGGAGACTCTTCCAGTTGGATTCCATTTCATTTCATTTCAATTGATCTACTTAAATTAAAAAAATAATATAGCTCAGCACTTTTCATCTTCTTACATCTGCGCTGCTGGGTTCACTGCCAAGTGTTCGGTCTTCCTGGGAAAGTCCAGGTGGTCAGCAAGATTCCCCTTTTAATTTCATTCCACACAGAGAAGATCTGTAATTGTTGTCATCACAAACACACAAACTCCCAAAATATATGGAGCATAATGTTACGTTCATGGTTACTCTTGTTAGTAATTGCTGCTAAGAACAAAAGACTGGAAATTATCAGTGCATTGTCTTCACACAGGGGAAGCAGGGGGGGCGGGAAGGGATAATTTCATCTTTTTTATTGTTTGTTCTGCTCCGTGCTGGCATTGAGACAAAAACCAGACAATGTCTTCTGCTGCAATAACCACCACAATACTGTTCAGGCTTTCATAGGAAAACAGTTGTAGTGAAACAGTCATGAATGAGTTTCAGCTCCCCGACACACTTTTGTCGAGGTCTTTTTTTTTTTTAATTCGGCTCCTTTGCTGCAAAAAGATGTTCGGAAGTGTTTGTTTGATTAGAAAAGAGAGAGAGGAAAGACAGCAATCTGTGTTTCTGAACAAACAAACACACAAAAAAAATACACAAGAGGACTTTATAAAAATCAAATTTGGAAATGTGCACAGACACAAAGACAGATGTTTAAAAAAGAGAAGCAAATGAAATGCAATAAGATCTCTGGTTCATCTTCCTACAAAGCCTGACAATCTAAGACTTCAGCGTGCTTGAAACAAATTAGGTTGAATGAAATCCCATGTGTATACCTGTCCCCAAAGACACAATGAGTCATGCAAACAGAGGAAAGAATACACATTTTTCACCAGTCTCTCTTCGAAGACTCTCATTTGACTGCACTTGGCGATGCAAATAAAATGATCTGAAACCACCGGCGGTCAGTGGATGTTTAAAATCAAAGATCCACCCCTCGCATTTGACCAACTCCACCATTCTAAAAAAAGGGCTGTCACTAAGAGCATTAGGAGAGCTGGCTTTATGGTCAAACTGCTACTTCCAGCATAAATAATGAGCCTCCGACAAGCACTGTTTTCAAAGACAGTAACAGTTTTAGATTGAGAGATGGATACAGGGATAAATAATTAGATCTCTGCAGCCACCGGGGATCTAACTATGCCAATACCACCCCAGAACTCTTCAACTCTTTGTAGAAAATAGATTTTTTTCAATATTTCTTTTACCATCAGTGCTATTAAGTGCAACACATTTGCATTTTTCTGCTAAGTAATACAATATTCTACCAAACATTTGCCTGTCCTATTTCTATAATGTCATCATCAATCTTGTTTTCTTTTTGTTTTATTGTTTTTCTAATAAAGGCACTAATGAGCAAACTACCTGCAATGCTTTCTTGACTGCCAGAGATCAGGCTGTTCAGAAGCTGAGCCCAACACTTCTTAAGAACTGCTTCAAATGTAGTTTACTTTATATTCTATTTATTTAAGTGTTAGTTTATGTGCATATTTCTTTTGGTTTAAATGTGAAATACTGAGGGGCCTGGGTCTAAGGATTTCATTTCTGCTCGTGCTGTACCATTGTTACCTGTATATGACAATAATAATAAACTAAGCTGGACTAAACAAATGAGGGGTCTTTAAACCTGCAGTCACATCCTGAAACTAAATATAAAAGAGATATGATACAAAACTAGACATAAATAAGACTGCCTTCTTATTCAAATGTCAATTGTTCTCATTATGATTACCTGACCATGTGTGTTTGTTTTAAAGGAAAGACACGCAGAGTGTGGTTTCCTTTCTTCTGCCTTCACAGCAGTGAGAACTTACACTGAAGCCAACTCACACAAAAAAGCAACTTCAGTGAAGAATCTGACACCTTCGCTGTTAACTGTGACTGCTAGAGGTGTGCAAAAATGTGTCTGTAGAAGGATGAGTCACTGTGAAGGAGATAGAGGCGAAAAGAAAAAGAGCAAATGCTATGTGTTTGTCTTGAAG
>JASGAU010362909.1:0-18446 GCA_030220045.1 Australoheros facetus
AAAAATAAAAATTGCATTTACTTTAATATGCATTTTTTTATTTGATATTTATTGTGATGTCACATTAATGTTTAAAATACATTTGATTAGTTTCAAACTCTTATTTTTATGGGTCATTATTTTAATTGTGAGAAGAGAACAAGGTGATGTTAACAGGTGGGCAGACTTGGAACAGGTGAGTTAAGATTGAAATAATCGTTGACTAATCAACTAATCGATAACAAAAATGACAGATTATTCGACTACCAAAATAATCTTTAGTTGCAGCCCTACCTTTCAGATTTTAATCCCAGTTGATAAAATGTTTTTCTGTTTGCTCGGCTCAGACAAGTATTTTTCTTTATGCCATGTCTTTGGATGTATACGTCAGGTTCAAGGGCCTCAAACCGACTTCAGCCCTTCTCTCACGAGGAATTTCCCACGCTGAAGGCAGCTGGAGAACAGGACAGGGCTGGCAAGGAAAGAAGCGGCTTCGATCCGTCGTATGGGCCCGGACCAAGCCTCCGCCCCCAGAGTAATTTCTGTTCTTGCTTCCCATCATTTAGAACCTGGCAGGATTATAGATAAAAACGCCTTCTTGAAGGCAAAGTATTAAACTGGCAGACATTTTTGTTTTATTTTTAAGCTAAAAATACAGTTTAATAGCTCTTTAAGAAATAAAGGGAAGAGGGCATTTTATTCAGAATTCCTTTGACCGACACTGCATAGTTTCCAAGCAAGTGATCTTCCAGAGCAGAAATTTTGACAACTTTCTCAAGAAACAACTTCCAACTCACGACCCACCACCCCCAGGCCATGGCCCCTCTATACAGGGCGGGGACTGATTATTCTGGATTGGATTTTTCTGATACAGAAAGTATTAATCGACTCTTTCACATTCAATTAATTCTTCAAATTAACACATTGAGATAAGATGAAAAAGCAGGGTCAGTATTGAGTAATAATGATGTATAGAGATGTTATTTGTACTTTGGGTGCATTTTATCAGTTCAGATTGGTCCAGTCCTCTAAACCTTTTTCCTCCTTTTTCCCCGCTTGAAGATGTGACAAGCTGGAGGGAAGGTGGTGGCAGGAACCTTCAGCCCTCATCCCTGACCCTCAGCTTGCCAGCAGATCCTGAGGGTAAGCTCACTGCCCTGGCTGAGACTGGTACCCCTCCAGCCTCATCTCACCCCTCCTCTGCCACAGTCACCACCTCTTCTAGTACGGTGACGGCTCCGTCACCAGGCCTTGACCCCAAGGAGCCTTCCCTGCGACCCGCCCAGCCTGTCCGCAGAACAGCCGTCCCTACTGCGCTTCAGTACCAGCTTCATCACACTTCAACTGCTGTCTACCATGACATGTTGCCTGCATTTGTAAGTATTGTATGACTCATAACGTTACAGGTCATTGTGTGACCCGGGTTCACGCTCCTGTCTGCTTTTAGATTAAAATCTAAAATGCTGTATTTGACAGTCTCATGCCTAATATAAACATCCTGTGTGGTCCTGCTGATTTCAGATGTGCTCTAAAGAGACGCGTGAAGCCACAGGTACAGACCAAGTTTCCACCACCGTAGCAGCCCCAGCCCGATTTGACAGCAAACCAACTTTTAGGCAGAGCTACGCCAAACCTGAGCTTGTAAAGTAAGTTCATTTTGAATATCCAGGTAGTTACCCATTATTCAGCAGTTTGACATAGAGATCTGGGATACCTGGCAGTTGTTAATTTGCTACACTCTGTGATTCACAGCGGTGATGTAAGGAGAGAGAATCGCTTTGTCCGTGCTCCACCTCGACTTTCTTCACAGCCAATCCGTAGACCTGGTGACCGACCACTTCGCCCAGCCATTATTAATCCAGAGGATTTGAAAGATCTGGATGAGCTTGACAATGACTGTGAAGATGGATGGGCTGGTCAGTATATCTTTAGACATGTTAATTGTTCTGCGACACCTTTTCACTTTTCTAGAGTTTCTTCTCTAGCTTATGAATATCTTTTGCTATTTTATGTGTGAAGTACTGTGTGCTTCAGGGTGAAGCTAAGCTTCCTCACACAAACTACAAACAGTTGTGTTTATCTTCAAAGCAAGGCCAAACTGAACAGAATCAGACAGGTACAGTTTATTTCTTTAATAAACTGTGATTCAAAAGAACAGAGGTGCTGTTCTTTATGATAAAAACCCAAGAGAACAAATTTTCCCCTGCTCAACCTCACAACTAATATTACTCCACTCTGTATAAATTCAGCCAGAAGAATATAGTTCAAGTCTCACCCTAATTCATGACAGTGGTTGTTTTTTTCCCCCTGCCCACAGGACTTCATGAGGAAGTTGATTACAGTGAAAAGCTGAAGTTCAGTGATGATGAAGAAGAACACCACTCTACCAGTGACAAAAGCAAGATCTGGTAAGAGTGTGTCCCTAAAGGCTGGTTATTGCTCTGAACACTGCAGTTTTGTCTTTATTTAAAGGGTTTCTGGCTTAATCGTACTTAATAGGGCTGAGTGGGAGAGGGAGAGAGAGAACCAGCGGGACTGCCATTCCTCCCTTAGTTCAGGGGAGGCATCTTATCCACAGGAGGGCCTGGAGGAGAGTTATTCTTACCAGCATCACCACCACGAGCCTCCGAGGAAGACCAACAGCAAATATCTCTCCACGGACAGTCAGGTAACTGTGCACAGGGCAGTGTTTTTCCATTTCAGCCCTCTTTGGCTCTTTTGAGATTACTGATCTATGATTACGTTATGATGTTCACAGTTAAAATACACCTTTTTCTTTAATCCCTTTGTAACTGTGGAACATTATAGAGACACCATTATAGAGCATATGAATAGCTGTCTGCCTTCACATACCCTCGAGTGAGTCTGTCATTATGAATTAGGAGAATATGACCTTGCAGTAACCATAGTGATATGTCTGACCACTTTGTACTTGCCAAGTCTTTTTTCATGTTTTTTGGTTGTAGTTTATTGTAGAAGATCTGTCAAACCACTTGCCTAAAACAAACTAACACTACAGTATTTAATTCGCTCTTCAATAAAAATCAAGTTTGTTCTCAGTGTGATTGGTGTATTGTAGCCAGACACATTATAGGATACGCACTTTAAAGAAACAGATCAAGTGTCCTGTGACCCACTGGTAACAGTGGGTTTGAATGTAATCTGGGATAAATAGTTACTTGTAATCCATCTTCTTTTAAAAAGGAAAAAAAAATGAGTCAAATAACAGCTAATAAACCCTTTTTTTAAAAAGGTTGACAATATTAAAAAAATTAGGGATGTCAATCTCCAAGTATATCATTAACATTGATCACTGAAGGTCTCCTCCTTTAACTACCTCTGTTCCTCCTCTAGGTCCAACAGAGAAACCAAGGAGAGCCACCTGCTGACCAGGATGATCACCAGCGGCAGTCTCAGACTCAGGCACCAGCTAGGGCCAAATATGTGTTACCTGAGCTGTCTGAGGCTGTCGAGCGAGCCCGAAGACGGCGGGAGGAGGAAGAGAGAAGGGCTCGTGAGGAACGGCTGGCTGCATGTGCAGAAAAACTCAAAAGGCTGGATGAAAAGTTTGGGAAAACTGAAAGGCAGGCATCAAGGATGGAGGATGGCCAGAAGGAAGTAGAGGGAAAAGAAGTTCCACTGTCCCCAAACAGAGAACCGAGTAGAGGCCAACATGATAACTGGCAGTACAACACAAAAGGTATAAGAAAGAAATGTGTCAATAGACTTCTTAGGCCTATATATATATATATATAAAAAATCCTTTATTTTGCCAGGTAAAATGTTTGAGCATGACCTATATATAAAAATAATTTGCACAAATTACAAGTATGTGTTGTGATCACTTGATTTCCAGATGGAAGTGAGTGTCCCTCAGACAACTCACCTGGCCATAGTTACCGTGAAGAGTCTGGCTTCTCTACCTATCGTGGTAGTGAAGATGATGGCCCAGAGCCCTCCTCACCATCAGGAGACTACAGCGGACGTCATCCCTCCAAACCAGTGCCACCCCGCTTTCAAAAGCAACCACAACACCACCAGCAGCAGGTGAGAACCAGCTGATACCACTCACCTATGCGCTGCTTATCTTGGACTAATGCATTAACATTTCATTGTGAAAACATTTTGCAGAAATTAATTGCTTGGATTGCTCATTGTTAAGGATAATTTTGGTTTAATTTCACTGTGGTGTATTTCTTAATAAAGTGACCCTTGTGTCACTATGAGTCATATTAGCAATGCACTGTCCACCTTGGTTGTAGAAATTTGTGAAATGAGGAGCTGCACTAAAACAAATGTGTGATAATAACCATGGGCATATATTGGGGTAAAAATTGCAAACTCCCTGCAGCTTCATAGAGGCACAAAATAGCCATCTGGAACAGATAGTGTTACTGCATTAGGGATCTCCCAGAGACAGCTTGCTTGCCGACCTTATTATGCTGCATTAGGCTTCTAATATACCTGGGCAGCCCACGCAAGTGCAGTCTGTGTGTGGGAATCGGTCTCCTTCACAGAGAACAGCCACTTTGATATTGACCATGATGGGATTGTGCTACAGAGCTGAAACAAGGAAGCTGAGATTAGTCTAAATTTTCAACCTTGCATAATATGTTATTTTTTGAGAAGAGAAGCTTAAACATTTTCGTCGTTCAGTCTGAAATGTATGAGTTGAATAAATGCACTTTATTCAACTCTAAAAGAGTAATGGCATACTTGTGATGTTAAAACACTGACCAGTATCCTGCTGACTCTGTTACCTTAGACTGCCAAAATCTCATATTGGTTTTCATTTCATTTTTATTACACAGAATAGGGACTGTGGATTTTGCCTGCCATTTATTGAATGTGTTTGTTGTATGTATTTTAAAGGAACAAGTGTTCAAGATGCAGCATTGGCAGCAGTCAGGTCACCCTAATCCATCAGGGTCGAGCCACGCCCAGCGGGGCTACTATCCTCCACATGTCCTTGGTTTTGATCCCCGCTGGATGATGATGCCCCCTTTTATGGATCCACGCATGGCCCAGGGACGGTCTCCTGTTGACTATTACCCTGGTGCTGTCCATTCTTCAGGTAAGCATTAAATCTGTATCTACTTAGAAGTATTGTATTTAAAAAAACAACAACAACAAACAAAAAAACTGGTCAGACAAATGTTAGACAACTGAAATTTGTTTCAGGATAGAGGTTACAGCTTCAGTAAGTAAGCACAGGCACACTGGACATCAGGGTTTTTTGAAGTTTGATATATGTGATTGTTTGAATTTTAGCAGGAATGGTAAAACCTATGATGCACCAAGATCACTTGAACAGTCCTGGTTCTGATGAAGGATGCCATCCCAACTTGCCCCAGGAGAGACGAGCTCCTTCCACTGAGCCTTACCCAATGTGGAATCAAGATGGCTACTCTTTGCGTAGCTTCACTCCACCTTACCAGAGACAGCGCGAAAGCTCGGAAAGCAGACATCCTGATGACAGGTTGGTTATTGTGTTTGAATTCTGCAGTCCTTAAATTAAGGACCTATTGTATTTTGATCTGTGAAACTGTCACTTCAATAAATAATTTAGTCTTCTACATTCATTGATTATTGTAGAACTAAAAGATTGGCATTATTTTTAAGTGTATAGAGAGGATTTAAAACTGTAAGGTCTGTCTTTTTTAAAGGGGCCTCTGTTGATGGGCTGTGTGTGGTCATTCATAACCTTTTTTTTCTTCTTCTTCTCCTCTCTTCTCATATCCACAGAGGTGATATGGCCTCTTCCCAACAGGACTCGTATGAAGAGAGGGCCAGTGATTGTTTGACCCACACTCAAGATGATCTTTCACATCACAATTATCTGAGCCGAGGTTCAGATAGGGAACACCATGACCAAGGCTTGCTCACCACTGCTCAGAGCATCTCTCAGGATCATTCAGAGAGTGAATACCCAAAGCAAGAGTCTAGAGACAAGCATCTGAAAGATGGCCTTGAATCTCACGACGAGGCCTTAGATGGCTCCACAGACAACTGGAAAAGAGATGGAAGCCAGAAACAAGATGGAGGGCTTAACAATGCCCAAAATCAGTGGTCTGAAGCCAGTTCCAGTTCTAGTAGTGTCAGCCAGCCATCTGAGGCTAGTGGACGGACCTTGATACGCAGAACCGGGCCCATCAAGAAACCAGTTCTTAAGGCTCTCAAAGTGGAAGAGAAGGAGAATGAAAAGCCTAAACCTGAGCCTGAGGAGAAGCCTGTGCCATACAGACTGGAGAAGGAAGTCCTTACTAATGTTTATGACTTGAAGAAAGACAACCAGCCAGCCAGCAACAGGCGTTCAGTATCACCTGTTGTTGAAAAACAACCTGAAGAGAGGCAGCGCCAGTCTCCAGCTCCCATCAAAGCCGACAGACCTCTGAGCACCCACAGTGATGACTCTCCCAAGGAGAACACCTGGAGCAGTGGTAAGAGCCTGGCACCTAGAGATTGTCAGGAGAACCGAGAGCCCCAGGCCCCACGGCGCAATAACTGGATCTTCATTGATGAAGAGCAGGCCTTTGGTGCAGTGAGGGGGACAGGTAGAGGCCGCAGCCGAGGCTTCCGGGAATTTGGCTCCAGAGGTGGAACCCGTGGTGGCCGAGGTGGAGATAATCTCAGAGGTGTTTATAACAACAATAACAGCAGTGGCAACAACACTCAGCGAGCAGGCAGAGGTCGAGCAGCACCCAGGGATCTAATCAAGGTTGAGGAGTTTCAGAGGGGAAAGCCTCGCAGGCGAAATGTCAGTGAAACTTTGAGTGAAGCCTCAGAATATGAGGAGCTTCCCAAGAGGCGCCGCCAGAAAGGATCTGAAAATGGAGAAGGTTATACAGAGTCTGGGGAGGTCCGAAAAGCTGATAGAGACTCTTGGAGATCCAACAAGGTGTACACAGATGATCAGACAGCACCAGATTTCAGAGAGAAGACCAAGGTCACCAGAGGCTTTGGAAGTCGAGTGCTGCCTCCACGACTGAACACTGCTGGTAGTTACAGTCGTAGCTTTGGAGGATCTAGAGATACTTCTACATGGAGGGGCCGTGGGCCCCAGTTTAGCAGCAGCAGTAGTGGCGCCATGCAAGAAAATGGTTATGGCCCTGGAGCAGAGACTACTTACTCCCGCAGACCCCCAGTTGACCGTGAAGCTCTTAAGTACACTCCTAAATTTACTGGCTCCTTAATGGAAAATGGAACAGAGGAGCGTGAAGGAGAATGCTTCTTTGACAGTGAGAACCCTGACAGGCAGATTTTAAGGAGAAGGCGTCCTCCGCGTCAAGACAAGCCTCCGCGCTTTCGTCGTCTACGACAGGAGCGTGAACCCGGGTCAAATCAGTGGACAAGTGATGAGTACCTAAATGGAGACTTTGCAAATCCCTGGCCAGGTCGCTCTAAAAGCACTGGGGATGATAACTGGCCCAGTGGCCACTACTCTGGACGTTCTAGCCAGCATGGTCAAACAGAGGAATGGGAGACAGGATCAGAAAACAGTGACTTTGGTGACTGGAGAGAGAAACGGGGTGGAAGTGGAGGCATTACGACACAGGGCCATGGCGATATTCCCTCTGACTCTGGCCAGGAACCAGGCTCTGGTGAGAAGAGGGAGCTTTCCAAGAGAAGCTTCTCTAGTCAGAGACCATTGGTGGAGCGGCAGAATAGGAAAGGAGAGCCATCACTGCTGGAAGCAAGCAAGATGGTGCGTGCACCTGATAATCCCCCCAGCTCCTCTTCTAACAGGAGTGACAATTGGCAGAATGGAGGGACTTCTTGTAAGAGGTGATGTGAATAACTTGCTTCTACCAGTAGTCTGTTTAAATTACTTAGAAACCAACAACAGAATATGTCCTTTGCTATTATGATAATGACTATTATTTTATAATTATGACACCATTTTCAGTGACATAAATTTTTTGATAAAACACACACCCAATTTGATCACTTTTTCTACTCCCTGTTTACAGCAGGAATCCAGATGAGTCAGGCTCTGTATACAGCATAGAGCAGCTGCCAGAAGAGAGGGAGCCCATTGAGCCCACTGGGAAGAAATTAGACAAAGAGCTGAAGCCAGGACCTGTCAAAACAGATATTACTGAACCTCTGTCCCCGTATGAGCTCAGCAGCTACCCAAGTAAGTCCAACTTTTTCACATCTCTATGGAACCAATTGAAATTGCACCTTGATAAAAACTAAAATGTTGGAAATCATTCATTTTTAGTTTTTTGAGATTTTTATATTCCTCAAAGCATATATTCTTTAGCCAATTTTTTTTACTGTGATTTTGTTTGTAAACTAGTTTAAACAAAGTGTCACAGCTGCAGAGCAGCAACCCCCATGTTCTGCAAAGTAAAATTTGTGTTTGTTAATGGAGTTTGTTGGCATTAACAGAGAAATAAGCACCCTGGTAACATGTTAGAAAGGGTCGTAAGGCCTATAAATAATACAACACTTTGAAGAACTCTTGTCCCCTGACAAGCTGAGAAAATAGTGAATTACTTTTTATGCCAATGTCCCCACAGCAGTAGTACAATCCTGTTAGCACACAACACAGCTAATGTGGCTAACATGATGATTAACTTTAATGCCATTCCTGTAGGCCAAAGCTATGTGGAAATTCTAGTGCTGAGGGATAACCATAAGTGGTGGAAACAGATTTGCAAGCAAGAAGTTTTGTGTGGGGGTTACTTTTTCATCTCACTTCAGTGCAAGTTAAATCGAGCTGCCTTTCTGTTTTATATTGACATTGGTTTGTTTCTCTCTTATTCTCTGTGCTCACCTTTACTGCATTTAGCAGAAAAAGTGTAAAAAAAAAAAAAAAGTGTACACATTTTTCTGTGTTTTTCAGACAACAGAAAGATAATGAAATGTTGACTTTAACATGGCATATAAACTTGAGCCATTATATGAGCACGTTTTCAAATTTTGATTTTATAGCCACAGCAATGTCTGGCAAAAATCATTCACTTGTCTACCTTCATACACATATGAACTTGAGTGACATCCCATTCTTAATCCATAGGGTTTATATGACATCAGCCCACCCTTTGCAGCTACAACAGCTTCAAATCTTCTGGGAAGGTTTTCCACAAGGTTTAGGAGTGTGGTTATGGGAATTTTTGACCATTCTTCCAGAAGGAAATTTGTGAGGTCAGACACTGATGCTCCACTGTTCTAGAGTACAGTGGTGGTGTGCTTTACATCACTGCATCCAATGCTTTGCATTGCGCTTGGTAATGTAAGGCTTGGATGCAGCTGCTCAACTGTGGAAACCCATTCCATGAAGCTTTCTACGCACTGTTCTTGACTAAGCTGAAGGCCACATGAAGTTTGGAAGTCTGTAGCGACTGACTCTGCAGAAAGTTGGTGACCATGTGTACTACCCGTCAGTATCAGCTGACCACTCCATGGCTAAGTTGCTGTCGTTTGCAATCGCTTCCTCTTTGTTATAATACCTGTATATGCCTTGGTGCTTGATTTTATATACCTGTGGCCATGGAAGTGATTGGAACACCTGAATTCAATGATTTGAATGAGTGAGTGAATACTTTCGGCAATATGGTGCATGTTTAAAAATTATGACGCTTACGATTATTCAGCTGTATTTATTTGTAAAGTGATCAACAAAGAGAATCCACAACTACAGGATTTAATATTCAGGTACTGGCAGCTGTGTAATCAACAGTGTGTGTTCCGATGGATGGTTCTCTCTGTCGATTACAGATCTCTTCCTGAAAGGTGTTGGGTGCACCATTAATTTGTTTTAAAATGATAAAATATGGGACCTTTCAAATTATTCTAAGTTTTAAACTGTTGGGGGAAAGTCTGTAGTAGTTGTTGTCTACTGTAAATGTAAAATATGATGATATGCGATAATGTATTTGCTGACACAAATACAGATAAAATTCACTCTGACAAGATTCTTTGTTTTGTAGTTGAAGGAGACACAGGAGGACCGGGTTCAAATCCAGATGGATACCAGGATGCTTTGTCCAAAAAGCAAAGGCGCCCACAGGAAGATGAGCGGAGGAGGAAAGAACAAGGGGCAGCTGTAAGTTAAACATATAGTGAATCCAAAGCTCAGTAATTATTATGAATATTTATAAAAAAAAAAAAAAAGGTAGATAAACTTGCTTTCCAAATTAAATATGTTAAATTCTCAAAGCTGTTATTATGACACTGTTGGCCATTGTGTGAACTGCAGTCAAGTGTCCTATTGTTGCCTCGTGACTGGCATCTTGTTATATTAGCCAGATGATAGCTAGCTAAGTAAGAGCTGGCAGGGATGCCTGGACACTGCATTGTAATCTCTGGGAAGGGAAGGTGGCTACACTGATCCCTTAATTACACTTTAAAGAATTTCGACAGCTTTTAATAAATTACATCAGACATTTTTTGTTTACACACAAGTGTTTAATGCATTCAGTTGCCTGACATTTTTACACAGAGAACCTTAAAGCTTTTCCTGTCACTCATGTTAGGTACCAGGGAAAAACCGTACAATCACTTCCAAGATACCACCACGTTTTACCAAAAAGCAGGGAAGCATGAGCATTGAGCAACCTGAGGAAGGAATTTCGTCTAACAACCTGGGAACTGAAATCTGGGAGACCAACAGCTCAGGTATTTTTTTTTGGTTAATGCTTTATTGATGTACTTGTTTCTGCATTAAACAGAAAACTTAGAAATACATACGCCTTAACACACACACACACACACACACAGTGCATACAGTCAGAGCCGTGAGTTTTTAGGCAATTAGAATTTTTTAAATTTTGCCTCTGTACACCATCACAGTCAATTTTAAACTAAACAATGAAGACGTGATTGAAGTGCAGACTTTGTGATTTAATTTAGGGGGTTCAACAAAAGTTTTGCATTAACTGTTTAGACATGACTGCTACTGTCCCATTTTCTGAGGCTGAAAAATAACTGGACAGTGAAAGCTTTTGTTTTAGTTTTGTATGATCATTGTGTTTTTCAAATAATTGAATTCTTCATAAATAACATTAGTGACATTTATGTATCTGTTTAAGCTCTTTCAGTGCAGTCTTCAGGGGGAGACTCATGGACTAAACAGGTGTCTTATACTGGGAGTGAGCCCAACTCTGAGGTAGTGTGATGCAGCTGAACAGAACTGCAGTTTTTTTCTTTCTTTCTTTTTTTTTTTTTTTTTGCCTTATCATTGTCAAGTCACATAATCATTGTAGTGGTATTGTATTACTTTGAGAAACCTAAACAGTCTTGTAACTTTGTTTTTGGACAGGACTCCGATGCTGGCCCAGAACAGAGTAAAGAGCAACACAAACCAGGGCCCATCGGAAATGAACGCTCCCTGAAACACCGGAAGGGCTCAGAAGGTGTTGATAGACTGGAAGGTGGCCCCATCACACCAGTCAATGGTGTGGACCTCCATGTGGACACTGTGCCGCCTATTGAGTTTGGTGTCAGTGCCAAAGACTCAGATTTCAGCCTGCCACCAGGTTCTACCCCAGTGCCCGTGTCCAATCCTGTAAACAAGCTTCAGGATGTAAGTGAGATTTTGGAGACTTTTGAGACATCTTAATAAAACTGTAACCATTAATGGAATAGTATCTGATTTAAAAATTAGATATGTTGATGTATACGTATTATTTTGATCTTTTTTTGTCCTTGTTTTCAAACAGACGGCTCTGAATCAGAGTATCCCTATGCTGCGTTCCAACCACCTGCAGCCTGGCATCACCCTCAATCCTATTACCTTTCCCAGTGCTGACCTCACTCTCAAGGTATTCTAATTACAATCTCATGTTTATCTTAAACTTACGAGTAATGTACTGCTTGTATGAGGTACATTTAATGGGTAACATGAAAAAACTGTGACTTGAAATGTGCAATTTGGTTGTAAACGTTTCTCTCTCTGCAGATGGAGTCAGCACGCAAGGCGTGGGAGAACTCCCAGTCTCTCCCTGAGCAGGGTTCTCCTGGTGGCAGTGCTTCAGGTGCTCAGCCTCCCTGCAGTGTTGGCTCATCCACTGGTGTCAGTTACAGTTCTTTTGGAGGTGTTTCTATGCCACCAATGCCTGTTGCGTCAGTAGCACCTTCCATGTCCATGCAAGGTAAAACGGCATTTTCTTTTCCTGGTTTGATGAGCGCCTTATTCTTGAGGAGTAAATTAAAGCTTGTTTGGGTTCTGTCCCTGATGCAGGTAATCATATTCCCCCACTATATCTGGATGGTCATGTCTTTCAAAGCCAGCCACGCCTTGTACCTCCCACCATGACTCAGCAGCAGACTTATCAACAGGTAGGAAAAAAAAAACACGCATACAAACACAGGCTTGCTTGTGTACCAGCAAATTGTCATGATGCTGCATGTGCTCACCCATTCAGGCGGCTGCAGCCCAGCAGATTCCCATTTCTTTACACACATCTCTTCAGGCTCAGGCTCAGTTGGGGCTTCGGGGAGGTCTGCCTGTCTCTCAGTCCCAAGAAATGTTCAACTCCATTCCTCCCTTCAGGTACTGTTAGCTTAAAGAATTTCCATTGGACACATTAATTAGCTTCATTTGAGTCCAATTTCTTGTGTTCAGTGAACAGTCTTTTTGAGAGTTCACTCAGTATGTTGCCCTCTACCTCTTTCAGGTCCCAGGTTTACATGCACCCCAACCTGTCACAGCCCAGCCCCATGGTTCTGTCAGGCGGAACCCCTCTCAAGGGCCCTTACTCAGCTTTCCCTGGGATGCAGCCATCAGACATGGTTAAACCACAGTCGGGCTCACACTACCAGCCTATGAATGGCAGCCAGCAGCTTGTCTATGATAGCCAGATGAACCAAGGCCCTGGTATGGGCTCTTCACAGTTAATGGACTCTCAGCTCATCCAGGTTTGTGGGTTGCTGCAGTTTATGATCTTGTGCCTAAGAGGCCTTGAAAAGAATAACCCTTCATATAAACAGAGCATAATTGAACAGTTTCCTTATAATATAAAACTTAAAATAAATTCTTCATTCTCACCAGGTGACTATGCCCCTGCCTGGCTCCCAGCTGCGTTATGGATCAGCTCAACAACATCTCATCCTCCCACAGTCCATCCAGCTCCAGCAGGGACAGAACCTGTCAGTGGGAGCCCCACGCCGAATGCTGCCACCGGGGTCCCAGGCAGCTGTCATGACTGGCAGCAGAGAGGTGATGTTACTGACTTCCATTTTATCCTTCAGAGCTAAATCTGTATATCTCACCACTGGTTTTTACATGTTACACCACTGACCCATAATAAAAATGCGCACCAGTTGTCTATACACATTGACAGTGTGTCTGTGTGTGTTCTCAGGGCTCACAGATGGAAATGAAAGGTTTTCAGTTCTCTGAGAAGCCCAATCATTCCCCAGGCATATCTGGAGGTTCCTACAGGTGAGTGGAAATGATTTGAGGAAATAGAAGTTAATTATGTGGACCTGCTAACACCCTAAATGTACTGCGCTGTGTCACAGTGCACATTTGACTAATTCAGTTGTATTTCTTTTAATATCAGACCTGGCTCTGCAAGCCCCAGTGGGAAGCCCTCTGTTCCTGGGGGGCCTATAGGCCCTCTGCCCACACATTTTGCTCAGCAGGTATGAATTTTTCATATATTGACATTTATTTGTTAATAAAATATATTTATTGACATGGGGGGGGGGNTCATAGGTTTTTCCTATAGCTGTTTGATTTAATAGGCGTGTTGTCTCAAAATTAAAGTCTTAATAACATAATTAGTTGCACTTCCCTCCAAAACTATTTGAACAGTGAGACCAATCCCTTTATTTTTGCTGTAGACTGAAAACATTTGGGTTTCACATTAAAATATGAATATCAGACAAAAAATCAACACCTCAACTTTTATTTCCAGGTCTTTGCATCTGGATCTGATACACAGTTCACAAGATAGCCACCCATTTTTCTTTTGATTGTTTTGTTGCCCAGGTGTGTCCTGTTACATTGATTGTTCAAACAAATATATAGCGCTGAATGTATACACTCAGTTTCGATTTGGTTTTGCATGTTCAGACTGTGCATTTATAGATAGAGGAGTAACCAACATGAAACCCAGAAAGCTGTCTGAGAGTGAAAAACAAGCAGCTGTGAAGCTGAGAGAAGATGGAAAATCAGAGGCATTGCACAAATATCTGTTTGGACTGTCCTGAAGAAGAAAGCTGTCACTGGTGTGCTAACTAACAGATGTTGAACAGGCAGACCAAGGAAAACAACAGCAGCTGATTACAGAAGCTGTCTTTTGGAGGGGAGTGTAAATGTATGCAATTAGAATACAGTATACATTTTATTAACAAGAAAAGCCATTGACTTAACATGGGAAGTACCAGTCTAAATTTTTTTAGCAGTGACACCAATTACCTGATTAGATACCAGTGTTAATAAGCTCTATTCTTCACTCTGAAGAAGCTGGACTTGAACATTACTTTTCTAACTTAAAATAAAATAAAATGCCAATACAAGAAATACAGTATAGAATATACAGTCACTGAATTGGTATTTATTATTCAAATAAATGACAACATATTTATTTCACTGACTGGTCTCAGTGTCTTTACTGCGTGCTACTGCCAATATCAGGTCTGTTTGGAGTCTAAAAGTCAAGTGTAAAAATGTGAATTTAGTACTTGCTAATTCTTTGTATTTCATTCATTTCCCTTCACCTGCTTTTCCTCCTGTTGTTTCCCCTGTGACCAACAGGTCCCTCCTGCTCAAGGCAGCATGGTGATGCACATGCGGCCCCCCACCACAGGCCCTTTCCCTAACCCCATTCAGAGACCTGTTATGCAGGTCAACAAGTCTGTCATCATCCGCTCCCCCCCTTACCCCAATCCTGGTCGTGACCCTTCCCACTCCACCCCTCCTTCTGCTCCTGAGCCCCCAGTAAAAGGTCCAGAGGATGGCATGAAGGTGAGCCACCCACTGTAAATATAGGTAATTTAATTTAATCAATTTTCTTTTTCTCTATTTGAATTGCTCTTTGCATTTGCTGCTGTGTGATTTAACTTAAAAATGCAAAGTTTTGGATTAATGTTGAATCTTTTTTTAGAGAGTTTTATACAGTAGTGTTAAAATCTAAACACTTGGTGCATATATATATATATGGCTTGCTAGGCACTGCTGTAGCTTTAATAAGTGCTCTTTTTTGTGTGTGTGCAGAATAAAACTATAAGAGAAGTACGCAAGGCGGTGGGAGAGGGCAAAACACCGTCCGGGGGCATGACCAGCAAACTCCAGGAGCCCCTACCTTCCACAGGCCAAGCCAAACCAGCACGCACTGGAGCCATCAAACCCCAGGCTGTTAAAGTAGAAGAGGGCAAGGCATAATAATGGACCTTAAAATCCTCGTCACCACCGAGCCTGCCAACACAAAGCTCTTTGACCAGTGTCTGAGCCTTTTTAAATCCCACCTTATTCGAAGGCACCAAGGCAAGGGGCATGCAGGCAGACAGCATAATGAATTGCCCCCTCTTGAACTTTCAGAACTGGACACTATTATTTCACATCACTTATAGAGATATATAAATATATATAAATATATGCATAAACACAGTCTTTTAAACAGATCTCTTCAAGGTCCTCTTTAATTTATTATTAGTAGTCACTTTTAAGGGGATGTTGGTAAAGAGAAAAGACAGGTTTTTTTTTTTTTTGGTGTGTGTTTTCTCTGAAGTGGGGAAAAGGAAAATGGCCAACACAGATGGTTAGTTTTCCATACCGTTTTGCCAAACTGTATTTACTCCCTGTTTATGAACTGTATCCCTTAAAGACCAGAAAGAAACTTGATACAGCTGAGAAGCAAAGTCTGTTAAAACTTTTTTTTTTAAAGCAAATTTGAAACGCAGTGGGGCACTTTTGTTATTTTTGGTATTTTGCCAGTAAATACATCATGACCCACACATCCATACTAATGGTAAAAGACTTATTTCATTAACCCAGGAAAAAAATAAAATAAAATTGTTGGACATCACTGCATGCCAACATAGCAGAAGTCAAGTGGATCACCTCAGAAATGCATCTTTTCTGGGCTACGTAACCCAACACATGAACTGTGGCAAAACTGCTTAGATTGGTAGAAACCCTTTACTTTCTTTTCTTTAAAGTGTTCTTTGCTTTTAGATTCTGTTGCTCACTCTATTCTGTATGTAAAAACAAAAAAAACAAAAGATGGACATTTTCCCAAAATCATGTTGCTTCCATGGGAACTTCACTGGCATTGACAGCGTGTGCATGTGATGTGTTGAATGTGTGTAAACTTGCAGGACACCTACCTAAAAGCAAGCAACATTTCATAAAGACTGTACCTGAACTCAGCATTTATTATGCCGACATGTACTGTGTATGTGTGTGTGTGTGTGTGGATTTTGATCAACCACGCTGGAAACAATTTTTGGGCTCATCGTGGAGTTTGAAGGGGAGGGGAAGGTGGGCATTCACGGTTGCTGTAAAGGACACTCAAACAGCTGATTGAAATGTTTGCTTTCTTATCGCTTTGCTTGGGTTGTAATGAATCAAACTCTCTGTTAATTAACATGTGATCATGTGATATAAGTTACTTTTTTTGGGGTTTTTTTGTTATGCATACCTTTAATGTGGGTTGTGTTCTTTTTTTCTTTTCTTTTTTTCCCTTTACGGCTCCTGAAAGACTAATTTAGTTCAGATCCCACTTCAAAAGCACTGAGGGGAGTTGTGGAAAAACATCATGATTTGATAATTCAAAATCTGTTACCTGAGGTGGCACTAGCAATAAATGCAGCCTAACTATAATCACAATCAGGGTCCAAATCAGTTTTTTTTTTCTTCCCCCCCTTCCTGTTAGAAGCTAATTATCACAAACTGGGGGGTGTTTGGTTGTTGAATTAAAAGCCAACCTTTTTGCTTTTTTTTTTTTTTCCCCTGCCTGAGCACAGCAGTTCCAGCAGACTACGAAGGAATTTTAAAAAGTGTTTGTTCTATTTGAAAATGTGAAGCTGATGGAATCATTTATTTTTTGTTTCTGTTTTTGTAATGGGCACTCATTTTGAAACTCACAATGCCCATGCCATAACTGTTACTGCTTACTATAATGCTCCATGACACTACAAATGTTTATCTTTATGACAGTGTTTCACTGGTATATGTGTATACGCATACTTAACTGTACAGTCGAGCCTTGTGAGCAAGGGGAGGCTTAAACCTACATTTCATTTTAGATATCGTGGCACTATAAAGGATTTAATGTTAAAAAGGTCACTGTGTTCTCAGAATGGACTGCTTTCACCTGTTGATAGGTTTGTCGGGCTTGGAGTGTTTTTGCCTCTTACCCCTTTCTGCAAAAGGTCTTGATGCTTCTTCATTGTACCTGCACCACAACGTTGCCCTTTTTTGACTTTTTTTTTGTACTTTTAAGATGCATTTTTCAGTTTTTGTCAGAGGACCAGTGCTTTCTACAGCTGATCCAGCATTCTATTTATCCTATCTGACCTTTATCCTTTCAGGTATTTGGTCTTTACTCTCCCTTGTTAAAGAAAAAGAGCTTATTGAAAGAAAATAAATAAAGCAGTTGTGATTTCTTAAATGCACTGTTGTTTCTGTATTCTCACTCATCCACCTCACATTCTTACAAAGGCAGCAATTATTGGGATGAATAGCTGCAGTTTGTAGGAATATGCAGCGTCCTTGATGGCCGTAAGATAAGCTATGTACTCAGTATATGTAAGTGAGCTTCAAAAGAATGTAAAAGTTTGAGGCTATGGCAGATGGGAAGTCACAATTGGTGCATTGAAAGTTTTCAGAAATGTTGCAAAGAGTATCTTTTTTGTTTTTACAAATGCTACACTTTTTTGTATCCTCAACTAGCCCCAAATAAATTTTGCACTGTGAAATAGATACGAAACATGAACAGAGTTACCTAATATTTCTTATTTATAGTTATCTTAGTCCTTACTAAGATAATCTGACAGCGCTGTTTAAAAAAGATGTTATTTTATTGTTAGAAAAAGTGGATTACTTTGCTCTGCCTGACTCTGCTTGGATCAGCTGGCTGTTTTCCTGGTGTCCCAAACACCTGTTGCCAGCAAAGAAGTTGCAGAGTGCCCTCTGGCAGACAAACTGTGCAACATCAACATTCATAACATGGTTGAAGAGTGTTTGTCTCATCTCTACTTTTTAATTTTCATTTTATAAATGCTTATACTGATATACTGGCCTGGCCAATGAAAATAAGTTTGCGTGGACCTTTTTGTCATGCGTGCTTATGCCAAAGTATCCCTTCTCTTTTGGTGCTCATTTGTAAGTGGTATTTGTTTAAAATGCTGATTTTAATGAAATCCCAGGAATGAAATAAGACAGCTAATGTTTGGGTGTTGTTTGTTTTGCTGTTTTTGATTTATTTATTTTTTCTATTCTCCAAACGGGAAAAAAGGTGATTTAATTTTTATACTTTATATATATATATATATATATATATATATAT